>OOFC01016925.1:8877-43577 GCA_900323345.1 Pseudochromis fuscus
GATAATCAAGCAGAAACATTAAGCTTGTTTACTCAATACTGTTACTATTGACCTTTAAAGCTACAGGAAGCAATTTGTCTGCATTTCAACAGCAATATGTGACACACGCGCACACACACACACACACACACACACACACACACACACACACAGTATTTATTATTTACAATGTGTTGTGTGTTAAATGTACTGTACTTAACATGGAACAGGGTTACAGCTATTCTTACAATCAGGCAAACATCCAGAGAAACATGGATGTAAAGGGCACAGAGAACAATTATGCATCATGAAATTTTCAACAGTGTTATACAACTTTTAAGCAACGGTTACATTCTATAGACTGTAGATCATAAGATTGTGGAAATCTGCTGCAGATGATGATGTACTATATTAATGGTAATGTGGTAATTACTGTGTCTGTAACATCTACTTGTATTAAGTTATTGTGAGGGCGTGTACATGTATGACAAATATTTCCTCAAGTAGTGACTAATTCATCTCAACTACAGAAGGTAACAGGGCTCTATTTGAGAAAGCCTTGTATTAGAGGCTGGCCTTTATTTTCAGTTTTTTGATTTAAAGGGTTATTTTGTAATATTTTAATACAAAGCTTTGTTTTAAGCCTTTAACAGTTAAATAAACTATAGATTTATTAATAATTATAATAATAATGGTTGGATTTATACAGCGCTTTTCTAGACACTCGCTTTACAGAGACCATTATTCATTCACACTCATTCATACCAGTGACAGTAAGCTAAGCTAGCCAGTAGCCACAGCTGCCCTGGGGCAGACTGACGGAGGCCTGACTGCCAGTCTGCGCCTACGGCCCCTCTGACCACCACCAAACCATTCACTCAACATTCATACGAGGCAAAGTGGGTAAAGTGTCTTGCCCAAGGACACACCAACAGCAACTGGGAGGAGCAGGAATCAAACCACCGACCCTTCGGTTGGTAGACGGCTGCTCTACCACCGAGCCACTGCCGACCCTTATTCACCTCTGTTTTATCCTCAACCTGCATTTGGCCACAAGAAGCCCAGCTTTTAATTGACTCACGATTTTTTTTTGTTTGAGAACTTTCATTTTTAGGTGTTTAATTAGGACTAATCTTCAGATTCTTCATCAGAATCACAAAACTTTTTTGATCTCCGAGGAGAAATTGTTTAGCAGATTCTTATTTAGAGTTGTGCATAGTTTTGCATACGAAATGGAAGAAAATCATTTAAAAATGTCTCTTCAAAGGACAACCAACTATTAGTTTACTGGATGAAAATCAACAGAGGCATAATATATGAGGTTGAGCTTACAAGCCAGTTCAGGGACTGAATTTTGTTACGATGTAGCCCCGAACTACTGCAAACTGTGAACAGATACTCCTTCAGTCCTGTGCAGAGATGAATTCTGTGTAAGATCAGAATAGAAATCACAGGGTCTCGAGTCACGCTCTTTATTTCAGGTTCAAACAGTTGCGTGAACCAGAATTAGAAAATGATGGCTTGTTTTCAAGTGTGAACATTATCCGCTCTCTGTTGGGCTGAGCAGCTGGGAGAGGCAGTGTCTGAGAGCAAGGTGTTTTTCTACGGCCGAGAGGAAGACAGATACGCAGAGTGTGCGAGACAGACAGACAGCGAGAGAAGTCACCGCCAGTTGTGTGGTTAATTGGAAGCAGACATAATTAGTGCTAATTAGGATAATAGCCATTCGTCTAGAGATCCATCCACCTAATGGGACTACAACACTCAGCTGCACACACACACAGTCACACAAAAGGAGTTGATACCATCCATCTAGTCTCCTCATGAAAAGAAAGTGATCTTACACTGTAGCTTTAATGTAAGATCTGCTCTGACAGATATTTCTAGCATGCAAAGCAAACGCTTCCCTGTGAGAGTAACTGCCTGCGAGTGCATGTGGATAACAAAGAGACAGACAGACGTAAAAGGAAGACAGGAAGTTAGTCATGGAACTCCTGTCGCTGAACAAACAGCGAGTGGAGAGAGAGGTCTTCCTCCTCTGTTTGCTCAGCATCTAGCCCCTCATCCCTCTTTCCTCTCCTCACTTCCTGCCTCCGTCTCACCCTTGCCCCCGCTTTGCTTTTTTTTCCGTGTACCGTTGCCTTTCCACTTCCCTCTGCCCGTCCCTCAGGCCATGCCAGGGGACATTAAACAAACGTAGTCTGTCCAGCAGCCCTCTCTAACTCCCACTCTCGCTCTCTCTCTCTCTCCCTCATATGCACACACCAATTACTTTCAGACTGAGGGCCCTAGGCTGTGTGTGCACAAGGATACTTGACAGTGTGTGTGTGTGGGCATGCACTTCCTCTGCCCGTGTGTGTGTGTGTGTGTGTTTTATGAAGGACTTACCGGCAGTGGCATCGAGCCAAGCCAGTGAGTGACCACAAAAAGGTCTCCCTTCTCTGCGTCCGTTTGACCGTTTGAAGAAACTGTAAAGGTGATGGAGGATGCAAGCCTGTGATTTAGGCACCGCGTTAATTACAAGTCACGGAGCCACAGAGTGTGTAGGGCGGAAGGTAGGGAAATGTTTTCTGAGTCAGTGAAGGGGCTGTTAAAATCTCTCACAAACACATTAGTGTTCATTACTGCTGTAACCTCTACCATCTTTTATTTTTCCCCTTCGTTCTTCCTGTCTTTATTGGTCTCATGTGCAGTCACATATGCAGGCTGAGTGGAAAATCATGATGATTCATTAAGCATGTTAGATGAGATTACTTTTAGATGAGGTTTTTTGAGTTATTAATATGGTGTGGACAGAAATTGATATACACTTTTGACATGTGAAGGGTTGTTTAATGTGAGGTCAGATATGTGTAGTTCTCATGTGGTCTGTATGGTTTCCTTCCAGGAAATTGGTTCACGAGGACATAAGTATTTAATTCTCTCATGAAGGCCTTAGTCCTACTTTAAAGTAAGACATTTCGAGTAGCTGTGGCTCAGCAGGTCAACTATGAATCGTAAGATCAAGGTTCGTTCCCCAGCTCCTCCTGTCCACATCTCCAAGTGTCCTTGAGCAAGACACTGAACTCTAAGTTGCTTCCAATGGTGACTCAGTGGCTCTGTAGCTGTTGGTGTGTGTGTGTGTGAATGGGTGAATGAGCCGCCTTGTAAAGGGCTTTGGGACCTAGCTAAGGTAAAAAAAAAAAAGTGCTATATAAATGTACTCCATTTACCATTTATTTCATTAACTTCCAGTAGGTAAGTAGAAGAAGGTCACCAACAAAACACATTCACCTTCTCCTTCTGTCCTTGTCTGAGGTCAAGATGTGCAACAGTTGACTTTACTAAGTGGCCCTGGTCACCACTTATTAGGATTTCTCCGATGACAAACGCAGTCAGTGCAGCAATGACCTTTACCTGTCCAAAAACTGTCCAGTTTGGCCAAAATGAAAAAGATGATCTTTATTCCCAAATGTGTGCTGTGCTGCTCTGATGAATTGCCATATGCATACAGCAGATGTGTATGATGTGAGGGATCATTGAGGGACCTGAAAATCCCTACATTGTAATAACTGGCAAATGTTTTACCAAAACAGTGTCAGTAATTTTACCACAAGAGGGCAACAGCGTTCAGTCTATGGTATGGTTGGACTTTAGCTTGGTGGATGCTTTCTAGTTGCAGGTGCTTCCACTGTAAGGTGTTGGATTTACTACAGCATACAGTGAGAGGTGACCAGGCGATGTGTACTTCAAACCTCCATGTGCAAAGCCAGATCCATAAAGATGGACTTTTTCCAGTTTGAATCAGGAGAGCTGGCCTTCACTGAGACCTGACGTCAGCCCCCTCCAGCACCTTTGGATTGAACTGTAACAGTGACTGAGCTCTTGTGACTGAATGGCAGAAAACCCCTGCAGGATACTTAACTTTTAAAATTCCTGTTAATCAATTAATCACATCAGTGTAATGTTCACATGTCCATTTACTTCTCCAGGCCTCACACAGTACGTGTCCACATTTGATTGTGTGTCTCTGGACGTGCCCCATGGCTGCCTTTAATAAACATGAATGTTATCATTTTAATGTGGTCCAAAATAGTTTGGCCTTCATTTAAACTAAGATTGAGACTAAATCCAGACCTTCTAAATAGTTGATGCACATTTTTAATGCATCAGCAGACCTCTTCCATTATTTCTTCTCATTTGGTTCAGTTCCAACAAGCCTATTATAAAGATGGGTTGTTGTTTCGTAGATGTTTTGTTTTTTTTCCCCCTTTTGTTGATTACAAGATACAAGAGTAGCCAACATTTTGTTTTTTAAGTGTTGGAGGGATTTATTCAGAACAAGTATGGAACAGCTGCCTAACTGCACTTAATGGGTCCTGCCACAGGAATGCCAATGACAGTCCAGTTGCTGCTATAGCACCTTTTAATCTTCTAGCAGTTTGAGGCTCACACTGCCATTAAAGCAATAGAAAATGGAACATAGACACATATATAGGTTAATAGCCTGTAATATTGAGAGCTCATGTGAACAGTTTCAGGCATATGTGACCATTTGTTGTAAAAGTTGAGTGTTTTTCTGTGGCAGATCTAATGTGATGCTCTCTGCAGTGGCACTGACCTGACGTCACAGAGGAAGAAGAATGAATGAGCCAGTGTTGCTCTGCAGTACAGAGGGGGCAAAGTTGAAATCACCTTACACAGACCAGATGGGAGAAAGTGAGTAGGAAGGCAGGGGATACAGATTTGTAGCTTGTTCTTCTTATATACAACTTTATCAACTTCAGCCATGAGCTGAGGACAGTGACTCTCAACAAGAATCAGTGCAGAGAGCAGCTCTTTGGTTCTGCCGATCGACTCTGATTCCTAACGAATCCTTATTTCGAATCCAAAAACAAAAAACAGGAAGCCAAATGTATATTTATGTTCGTACGTATTTATAGCCACGTTCGCTGCTCTCTCGACTAAAATGAAGCCACACGTTCGACCGCTTGCCCCGGTCCATTTCTTGTTGCCATGTGGCGTCACGTGACGCGTTAGATAACAGACAGGTCCTAGCAGATATCTAAAGTCTGTATGCTGCCATTGTGTAAAATGAGCGCATTGAGGAACTGATAAGCAGAACCAAAATTATAGTTTTTTTATGGGTACCCGGTACTCATTAAATTTAATTTGGTTCCTACTTGGAACCGAATTTTGATACCCAACCCTAAAAATAATGCATACCTCTTTGATAATGCTCTTGTTTTTGTAACCTTAGCACCGTAGTTGTCTTCCTTCAGTTATCTCTGTCTCCTCTCTCTCCAAGTCCTCCTCAAAACATTTGTCCTGAAAGTGTGCTGAACACAACCAGGAGCCTTTTTCAGAAATGGCATTTTTTAGTTTTTCCATGGAAAGCTGTACAACATACAGCCCTGCTACACAGCTGTTGACCTGTGCACCTGACTGCTACACAGCAGCACATTGTTGTCTTTCTCTCAGCTTTCAAAATCATCTGACACTAGCAGTGTAACTAGTGTAGTGTAACTGAAAAATGGTGACAGCAGCATTTAATGTCCCAATCGAGTGATCCAGTGAATAACCCAAGTACTCCTGCAGGGTAATCTCTATGGGTAATCCTGGATACTCTGTGACATCAGAGTATGCCAGTGACCGACCGACTTTTCTTTTTGAATTGAAATATTAAACATGACCTGCTCCATGAAATCGTCCATAATGGGTGAATTCTGACTTTTGAAGATGTGTATCTTAGTTGTATGAGCTTGCTGCTTTCAACCATACAGATCTTTAGTTTAGTTTCTGTTTTCCAAACTGTAAATATGAACGGGAGTTTCCCCTGTGAAGCTTGTGAGAGATGGAGACTCAGAGTCATCCTGTTGGTTCTTTGTGTACATTTATTACAGATCTGGGTCAGAGCTACTCCACACACACACAGTGTACAAGTCTGACAAAGTTGGAGACAGAATCTTTGGCCTGTTATACTGTTTGCTCTGCATATCTGAAATACTCAAAGAGTTATATTTCTCCCCATAGACATACACGTCGAACAAGTCTCACTTATCCCTAAGTTTGCAAACTCTTCCTGGCCACTTGCCATACACAGAAAGTTACAGGAGCAACCTAAAACCTGTCTAACCTTGACATAGACCATACATAGAGTTTGACCTCTGAAGATCTTGGTATAACAGAAAATCCTATCATCACAAACTGTACTTTGACCCTGGAGTTTCTAGTCCTTTAAAGTCACAATTTACAATTTGAGACATTCTTGATTTGTGAACATATGATCCATTATTGAGGAGCTGAAGCATTGATAGAAAGATGATGGAACCTGGAGAATTAACATCTGGTCATATCTGAAACACTGAGCTGGATTTGCTGCTGTGCTCACAAACATCATTGATATCAACAGACTTCATAGCATCACAGAATATTCATGCTTTGGTTGCTGTCTGCTTCACCTTACTGCTGTGGTCGAAAGTAGAGAATATGCTGATTTTAGACTAAAAACCTCATCATCATGTTATTTCCAGATGAAACCCCACTTTTAAATGACATAATAATTTGACAAGACTTTTAAATCTTAATTTAGCTTATACATTTTCCTGTCGTATTTCAACAATCAGAAACTTAAACAAATGTTTTTTTAAAGATAACTTTTTGAGCCATTGCATTTGAGCAAGGGGATTAAAGAATGTTCAGCAAATATACTGTAAAACAAATCTCCAACCCCAGGCTGTGTTAACAATAGGCTCATTTAAACTATGCATGGAAAATCACTAAAGCAGTCACTGTCAAGCTACTGGCAACAGAATGTCAAGAGCTACTGGCAGCGGTCCAGTTCTCAGTCTTAACTCAGTTAGACTGTTTAATCCCATTACAAAAACAGATCTATCATATTTTCCAAAACTACATACAACTGTTGTAGGAAAGTTTAGTTCACTTCATTGTTTCCTTCTTTCCTTTTACCACCAGGATCCTTACTAATTCTTAGCATGAAATACCTTATAGCATGTAAGACTTCCAGCTTCTCTTTGTGTCCAATTTGTCTCATAGCATCACAACAGGAACTGGCTGCCAGGCATTGCCTGAACAATATTCAACTAGCAGCTTTGTCTTCACTCTCGCTCAATGTGCGATCGAGCCAACTAAAACATCCGAGCTCACCTAGAGTCCAGAGATCTTCAGAAAAAACATGTGTATTGTTTGCTTCTGAAATGAGAGGCTAAAACTGAGCCATGCATAAATTTCCATCCACATAAAGATTCTACATAAATTATTAAAATCAATGTTGGTTTTCAGAAGACGGGAACAAATCCCCAATATAATAGTGGTGCTAATAAGGATATGTTGTTATAATGGGGTTTTACTCTCAGGTTTTACTGTGTTTTTTTTTTTTTTTAATGTCAGACTTTGTGGTGGTGCAGATAAAGGAAAACACAAGCCAAAAATAAAAGCTATCGTAGCATATATTGATGAATATGGTACAGAAGCTACCCCCCTCCTCTTTGCATTCAAACAGTGCACTCGCTGCAGCTGAGTTTTATAGTTACCAATTACTTTGGGATAGAGGACACCACACCACAACTCAAACTGACAGGCAATTTTGAGGCCAGGAATGCTTAAAAAAATCTGAATACCTCAACCCCGTGTAAAGTTTGTAATAACAAAATATCCAGCTTGAACACCATTAAAGCAGGATGTATACAGGTCCACGGACTCTCACATAATGTAGCTTTCAGCAGATATGAACCTGCGTACGTTAGCTATCAATCAGTTTCACAGAGGAGGTATTCATGTGTCCGCCGACTTAAACAACAAAGTAAACATCCAGTTGAAACGGCCGCGGGGCACGGTGAATGGTCCCGACTGTGCGTGTTGCTGTGTGAGTAGGTGTGTGTATGTATGCAGTGTAATGTGTGGGTGGCTGGCTGGCAGTCGCTGTGGAGATGGAGCTGCCAAAAAGCTTGCTGTCTGGACTGGGTTTACAGTGGAGTATCCCTCCTTCTGCCCTGCCGCCGCACTCCTCCACCCCGAGCCTCTGTGTGTCAGAGGCATTGTGGTTTAAGAAGGTGGCACGCTGCCTATCAGAGATAGAGGAGGAGGGCAGATGGGGACGAGCTCTGTTGGCAGGAGAGTCGCTCCCCAGACCTGACGCTCACACACTCACGCTTAGACACACTTAGATATTAAAACACACACACACACACACATTCACACACTGACTCGCTCACTCATCCTCTGGCCTGCGACATGTGTGTGCTAATTAGCTCTTGGCACACTAGGATGTGTGTCTATGTGTGTGTGTGTGTGTGTGTGTGTTCAGCAGTCAGTGTTGCATTGCCCGTGAGTGTTTATTAAGTCTTGGGGCCAGACACTTAAATGAAAGACCAATCTGGCGTGGTGCTGTAGTTCAGACAAGTCAGCAGGAGGAGGAGGGAGGAGGGAGGAGGGAGGGGAGGGGGAGGGGGAGTCAGGACGGTTGTATGGACTGAAGGAGGAAAAACAGTGTGATAAAAAAAAAATGCAAAGAAAATTGAAAGAAATGTGCAGATTGTAATCTGCGTGAGAATGGAAAATAGGATTTGAGCGAATGAGTCTGGGAGGTTGTTTTTTATTATTCGGGGAGGTAAGAGGGAGGAATGCAGAGGGAGAAGGGGGATAGGATGTAGTTGATTGCTGTATTTAATTTCTCTTGCCTTGGGAAAGACTGTCACACGCACACACTCACACACACACGTGCACGCTCACACAAACTCGTGCACAGTTTTACAATTGAGTTCTGTCTTTAATTAAAAGCCAGAACAATTTTGTCCAGTTTAATTAAATGTAAACCTAAAAGAGAGCAGAAAGTCACATGGTGAATTTATGTTATATTAAATCTCAGCATTGTATAGTCAGTCAGAGCGAAGGAGCCGTCCACGTGCACGGCTATTTGTATGCCTGCGCCTGACTACATTGTAACTCTTGGGATGAGATTGTTAAACCACCCTGCAGCTACTCACGACGAATAAGGACATTTTTTATTATTTTCTGAAGGGAATTCCAAATGAATTGTGGTCGTCTAATCTCTGTTGCCTGACTTCTTATTGGCATATTTCATTCTTTCCCCCCCTCTGTGTTGCTTTTTGATATGAAAGTTCCATGTGAAGATTTAATGGGAAATGAAGCCAGAGACCTCCCAATTTGGAACAAATGAAAGCATGAAGCAAATCTCTGAAGCCATCGGCCTGTGTCATCACAAGTAATTTCACATGTAAATAGTACATATAAATGGAATATGGAAATGAGGGAAGATACTACATGAGCAAAATCCTTTTTAACTCAACAAATGCTCAGATGTTAATATGCTATCTTAATTGGTCCTAGTGCATTTTCACCCACCCACCCACTGAGCTCCTTTGACTTTGAATGTTAACTTGGTGGATTAGATTCCCTCGAACCTCCCCGGCTCTCTCCTCCCTCCGACACAGTAAGCAAGTGGAAGCATGCCGTCACCGTATTAATCAGCATGTGCTGGGTAAAACAGATGTGATAAAATGGGCGGGTCAGTGCAGTTAATGAGCTTAACAGCCATAAATTGCATTATAGACCTTGGTGAGGATGCTGAATCCACCCCTTCTGTGGCGGAGGGAGACAGTTTGGTTAAAGCCGCTGTTTCGAGCTATGAGGTGCGGTCAAAAGCACTCGCACACATGCATATACACAGGAGGCAGTGTACACACAGAGACATACACTCACACAAATAGAGTGTCAGTGTTGGGGTTGAGGCTCTGGCTCTTGTGGATGTTCTCCTGGGAAATCACACTGAATAAAATTAGACCTGAAGAATTCTGTCGGTATGGCCGGCGTGTTTGTGGGAGTGTCGTCAAACCACCTCACGTTATTTTGTGCCTCTCCTCTCCTCTCCTCTCCTCTCCACTTTGCAGTTCAATCAGTATTTCCCATCTTCATTTGTTGCACATTCAAACACTCCCATGTGCTTCAGTTGTGGATATAAAGCCCATTATGTTAAAGTGTTCATGCATGCGTCAACACAGCCATGTTTAAGCTGTGAATGCTGATAATTACATTGGCTGTGCTACATTTGATTGGGCCAGCATGTGGCTTATTATATAGCAGCGTGGGTGAAGTAATGAGAGTCAAACAGCAACATGTATCAGGAAGTCATTGTAAACTTTAACCAAACGAATTATATCATTCCCAGCAGTTAAAGGTATTTTCAATTTGGGCTCAGCTGCTACAAGCCATGCTAATTTTCATTTGAATTATCGTGTATTGTTTATAATATTGTGGTACAACATTATGGAATAGTATCGATTCCGGGTGACATGTGTCATTTTTTGAGCCAATTGGCTTGTTGCCGCTCGGGTTTTCGGGCCCATCCATTGCTGCCAAATTCTGCATTGGTAAACAGTGCTCTCAAAAATACACATTTCTTACAGGCACACACACACACAAGTACATACATAATGTTATTCCACATGTAAGCGTGCTCCTTTTCCACATAAAAAATGAATTTAAACATCTGGTATTCACAGTCTTATTTTTTTCTATTATTTTTTATTTATGTAGCCCAAAAGGTTTGTCTCACAGGGCCGTTCAATGTGAACACAGCATACAATGTGTGTGTGTGTGAAGTCTGGGCAACAGAAACAGACTGAGTCTATAAGAATAAAAGACAGTCATCTCACTTTAATATGCTTTATTCTCCCTTTGGTCATATTGATTTTATTTCAGTGTCAGCTCTCCTGTTAGAATATTGGGGGGGATTTCCATCCACTGACATGCTGAAAATACAAGGAGCATCACTAAAAACATCATCCTGCGCTTCCTGCCTGGCGGCATCTGTTGCTAGACAGACAAGTTCAAACACATGAAAATCTGAGCGAGCGCTGCGAATATATTTTTTACCCTCCCTGACTCCCTCCCTTCGCTACCATCTCTCCCACACCATCTCCCTCCAAACTCAACTCTTCCTATTATGTTCCCCTGAAAAGCAGCAGCAACACAAAATCTGTTTGTAAGTAAGTGTTTTATTCTCTGTGTGCTCAAGTGAGAACACTTTTAGATTTTGTGTGTTTGTGATTGTGTGCGCCTGTGTACCAGTATATGCTGCATGTTTGTGCCATATTGATTGCTGCTGGTATGCTGGGAAATGAGGATGGATCAGTGTAAAGAAGGAAGAACAGAAGACAATACACAAACAACGAGAATGGCCAAAGAAAATAAAAGATACACAAAATGAGCCACATATCAATCTGAGACAGGAGGAGAGATTTATTTAAGCTCTCCGAATCCTCTTTCCTTTCTGATGCTTGTATTCAATGTTTCCGTCCCCCCCTCCGCCCCTTATGAATTCTAAATGATCCATGTACCAAATACTCTTCTCTTGACAGAGTCTTAGTTTGAGCAGTGTTCTTGTCTGAGACCGAGCAACGCTAGAAGGAGGCGTGTTTTGCTTTGGGATCTTGTTATTGTGTTTCTAAACCCTTGTTGTTTGTGTGTCTTATTTTTGCCCTACAGAGCAATCACGTTGGACAATCAGCTGGTCGTCTTGGCAACCACTGCAACGGATGCTGGACGATACCACGTAGAAGCAGTGAATGAGATGACGGGAGAGAATGTGACGAGTCCCGCCGTCTACCTGAGCATCTCAGGTAAAAAAAAAAAAAAAAAAAAGCTAATATTTTAACAGTAAAACCAAGCAGCACATTTCAATCTCTCTAAGAAGTGGATTTCTATTCCTGGATAATTGCTCTTTGATCATTGTTTGATTTTATTTCACTTTTTGATTCATCACTAAGGTTGAGGTTCAGAAGCATTTATTGAATCTAAATCCTTGTATCAAAAAAACCCTCAATTATTCAGTTAAAATCTGCTCTGTTGGTTTTGCCCACAAGGCAGTTTTAAGTGGCAGCCTAATTACTGTAATGCAGACACAACCTGAAAATGAGAAGCAGAAGGTGTGAGCTGTTGATTAAAGACAGGTCTGACATGTTGGAAAGACAGCTTACTTCACATTATGATGTACAAGCTAAAATACAGGAGGTCCTGACTCAAAATCATTAAGTAGAGATGCTTGAATTGTTGATATGATGAATACAAATTCCAGTTGGAGAGCCTAAGAGCTGAAATTAACATAAAGCAACTACAACACAAGAACACGATTTGGCTCACAGAGGGCGCAGTAACCACAAAACAGACAAATTATGGCTTGGCCTTTCCAGGCATTTGGACTGGATAGGCCAATAAAGAGAAGCATTTGTTGAAAATGAAGTATATCAACTTAAAGATTTTTGCCAACCAGGAAGTGGATCCAAAATGAAACCAGCTGTCAGAACCCAACGTAAGACCAGGATGCACATTATGACCACTGAGGCCCATATGAAGATGATGATGATATGATCCAATCTGGTGGTGTCAGCAGACAAAATCATGTAACGTGTAATTTGTAAAGAGATTAATCTCAAGTTTTTAGATCCATTCTTTAGATCCAGTTGTATAAATTATTCCTCTCCATCCAGAATCTCACACACACTAAACCCTATTTAACTTTTTTTTGTGCAAACTGTCCTGCATCTAAACAGCTGGAGGATCTCCTGTGATGTCACTTATGAAGGTTATATTCAAAGACCAATCAGCTTGCACAAAACAGTCTTATTTCCTGTTTGGCGTAGTTGGTACATATAAAAGATGGATGCCACCTACTAGTTTGTAGACAAACATTTTAACCCTTTAATTCTGAGTGTGTCATTGGCGACAGATCTGCATGTGCATCTTTGGATTACCATAATTATGTCACGGTTTGTGAAATTGAAAAAATGCCAACAGTTCCCAAGAGCTGAGATGATGCACTTTACGGTGAATATGGTGTCATTACGGTAATTTCACCAGCGCCTCTTCCAGAAGCTGGCAAATTAGGTGATTTACTATATGCTACGTGTTGTAAGAGTAACGACAGTGATGATGAAGCAAGAATAGCAGAAACACACAAAAACAGGTTTTGATATTAGAGATTTAGTGAACAAAAACACTGCAACTAGACATAAATGTCAGATTTTTCATGTTAAATTTGAAATCTAAATTTGAATAAAAAGTCCAGGTGGAAATTTGCAGGTTCAGGTGTTAAAAGGTTAAAGCCTCAAGTTTGGCATTTGGGTGTTGCCTTCTTAGTTTTTAGGCCTGTCAGTCAAACCAGCCACACCCCCAACTATACCCCTCTGAGGCTCAATATCTGAAATGATTTTCAGACGGAGCAGCAGGACACTGATAAGAAGAAGTAAATACAGCTAACTTTTTTTATACTTCTGTATTGTCTTCACTTTGTGTATGGTCCAGGGTTTGTTACCGTGGGTCTAACGCTCACAATCCGAACAAGCACGGTTCATAAGAAATGCAATTAGTAAGTAACTGCAGTCCACATCGAGGACAACACACTGCTCACTGTGTTGCTTGAATGACAAGCAGTCCTCTGCTGGTTTTGAAGGAAACAAGGATCACTCACAGAAAAAACTATGAAGTTTGAAGAATCCTCTCTCTGTGTTCCTGCCTCTGTCACAGCCTCTATCACTTCATCATTTTCTTGCTGTATGCTTCTTTCTATGTCTGTTGTCCTTGGAGGCCAGAGGATTGACTCTACTGTCTAACAGTCCTTCAGCTGAAGTGTTCATGATGGTTAAATGAGAGTAAGAGGGAGGGAGGAAGTGCTGTGTCCCTTGTGGCTGTGTAGAGTTTTAATTAGATTCTCTTTACAGGGTTGTATCCTTTGGCATCCTTTGTCACAAACGCAAACACACACGGACACACACAATCACATAAATATAGGCGCAGCACCTTGTTACAGCTGTCAGAGTGAAGAGCTCCCCTGGGCGTTTTTAGGAATGGTAAGGGTATAGTTAGGCTTCACTGATCAGTCTTCGGCCATAAACATCTGCGTGCGCATTGGTGTGTGTTTGTGTCTGTTTATAAGTGTGAGTTTTCAGCAATAAACATTTCCTGGATAAATATCCATTGCTGTGTAAAAGTCATATTTGTTATTGAGACTGTGGAGAAATAGAGGAAGAAGGAATTCATAAAGACAAGGGGACAGCGAGTAAAACGAATGTTAAAGGGAAACGAGGGAAACCAATGTAGAAACAACAGATTCCTATTTGTGGTTTTGGTTTTTAGCTACTCCTCTTTTTTATAATAGATGTTGTCAACAGCTGGACACGAAGGACAAGTCTCACTTTTATAAGAAAGATCCCAGAGTTGATGAGCAACCACTTTGATAAGCAGGTTAAACAATGGATGGATGGAGGGATGGATGGAGGGATGGATGCTGCTGGTACTGATTTTTTTTTTTTTAATAAATCAGTGTTAATAAGTGGACACACACCGAGCCTATTAATGACAGAGATCAACCCCACAGAACACATCTGGGAGAAACAAGAAGCCATTTTTGGCCATGTGAGATTAAATTAAGTGATGAGCAGGTTACCAGGTTAGCTGCCCCAAGAAAGCAAGTGAATCAACTCATGCAAATTATGTTTTTGTTCATCATCTTTTCCTTTTTTTTTTTTTTTACATTTCCTGTCCTATCTCCTCTCTACATTTCCTGTCTACCCTCTTTTTTCTCTTTTCCATTCCATTAAGCAGCCTGTACAGGATCTGAAGGCAGAAGTTCATAGCTGTCAGTCAAATTTCTAAAAATGTTGTATTTCTTTTCATAAATTCACCAGAATAAATGAGATACCTATTTTCTATTCTCCCCTTTTCCTGCTTTGATTCAAGCATTGTGCTCAACAGACAAGAACCAAAGAGAAAAGCAGACTGGTAGAGACAGAGACAGAAAGAATTAATGAAGTGAGTCATGGGTGTAGACGGAGGATATGACCAACAACTAGTTCATCTGAGAACTGCTGTTGATTTTGCTTCCTGCACTCACACACACACACACAGACACACACACACACACACACACACACGCAGAAGCACAAGCATTAACAATTAAGATACATTTGTCCAAGCTGTTTGTCAAACGCTGTGTCATCACTGACAGTCAAATGTCTTCGGACTGATCCATAAAGCCTGTAAGAGCTGAGAAAAGTGGTAGACATGGAGGTGTATGACCTACCTACTTGACAGATCCATTATCTGCATGTCCCTGACCACTATCCTGTAAGTGTGGCCTAGACTGCTGCAAAATAAAAAGCACTAACTGTCATCCGCGGTCCGAGCTGGAACAGCCACAATTGATGGTGGTTCAACAGCCTGGTGAGAGGTCACACACTGTAATCACTGGAAGTACAGCCTGCCTCTAAAATAAACAGACACTGACAACGTGTGGTGTTCCTGACGACATTTTCCATCAGTTGTCACCTCGCAGTGAACATGACAGATTGACAGAGGTCGAATTTGGGGAAAAAGCAACATGTATGGCTCAAGGTGCCCAAATATACAGTCAACACAGCAAATCACATCCCTGCAGCCACTCCAGGGAGGGACGGTCACACTCAAGGTGCAACTCTGGTTTATTAGTTACAGTAGTCATGCGTTTGATTCACTCTGTGTGTGTGTGTGTGGTAGTGTGAAAGAGATCTAATGGCCTGAAGGTATTCCTGATAGTGACAGGAGGTGAGGATCCCCACTCCAATTAACTGAGCTCTATGCATACCTGCAATCATCTCCACCTCTTCGTCTTTTTAACGCACACACACACACCCATACGCCCACACACACACCTCAGCCTGTCAATCAAAACAGCAGTCAGTCCCCCCCCCCGTTTGCCCAGAAGAGTGCTCGCGTGTCTGTGCGCTGCTGTTCACTTCACAGCGATGGAGGTCTTTGTAGATTTGTACATCAGACCATTAGAGCAGCAAAATATCCCCAGAGAGAGCATTCACTGCAGGGAGACTCAACACACACACACACACACACACACACACACACACACTCACATGCAAACGTTGCCTGCTCAGAAACACTCAGCATACCTGGACATCATCAAACAATTCCCATTTACAGGATAAAGAGATAAGACAAAGGAAGTTTTGATCCCTCCTGTCTGGATTTTGAACATATAACAGCAGGATTAAGAAGAGAAAAGTATATATGCAGTATAAAGAGAAGAAAAGAAAATGGCGTGATAACAAAAGAGAGGAACGAGAGGGAAGGAGATTGCGGGAGTGCATGCTGATATAATTACTGTAGCACTTTAATAGTATCTCAGCTTTGGGCTCAATAGTTGATCAGCTGCCTTTATCTGTTCCATAGAGAAGACAGTAATGTCACACTTGTTAATAATTGCTGAACTGCAAAAATAGCCCAGAATATGACATGCATACAAAGTGCTTCACTTTGAAAGAAGTCCTTCAGTACTTCTTGTCAACTTGGGAGAGTTGTGAGACCAAAAAAAAGCAGAGGAGGAGTGCAGAAGAGACTGAGATGGCCTGACTTATAATCCCAAAATGCAACTGATAGCATCGTTTCATTAGCCCTGGACTGCCTCGTAAATTCTCTTTCTTATTCTGAATCTGTCCACTTCATAAACTCACACACAGACTTTCACTTGCAAGTCGAAAGCGTGCGTCTCCAGCCTCCAGGACTGACCTTGGTGTCATCGCTCGGGGCATTTGTCTCACTTTGAAAAACTCCCTCCAAATCACAACAGACTTCTCACGATTGTTTTTCCGACGCTAACTAGTGAAATGTGTGGAGTTCACCTTTAAAATGATCTACATTCTATACCTTGGTAATTACTGTACTTGCAGAAGTTAACACAAACTCCCGGCGACAAAGTTTCCAGAAATAAACTCTCTTGAATAGAAGAAAGTTGGAAGAAGTCGTTTGAAAATTTCCAGTTTGTCTTTTAAGCTACACACTTCAACGCAGTAATGATTTGCATTATAAAACCGATTGAGATGAATTAGGGAAAGGGAGGGGAGGCGGTAATTATCTCAAGTAGTGTGGCGGAGTTGAAAAGAGGACAAATACAATCACAACCAGAGGTAACAAGACGAGATCAAGATGCAGAAGTAGCACAGAAGCTAGCTGAGGGAGCGACCGGCTCCAAGTGCATGAATACGTTGTAAAATAGCCTTATATCCTTTCATAACCTTAATCATTCATTGTATGTGTGCACTGGGGAGGGTGTGGGAGTCTGAGTTTGATTACCACGGCTTGCTGATTGGAACAGAGCTTGTCTGAGTTTGATTACGTCTCCTGTTGGAGTCTCCCCCGGTGTCTGCCATTTTACATCACTCCATTTCTTCCATTTATCCTCTTTTCCCCCTTCCTCCATCATGCAGGGTTTGTCGCCCCGCGGCCCTGAGAACTGACAGAGTGGCATTTGTCGGGAGCTGAAGAATAGACTCTGCTGACCTCAGGATAACCCAGAGACACACAAACACACACACACACTCCTTGTAACATTTCGGAGAAGTCGGCATAAAAGAGGAGAAGAGTTGAGAGAAAAGTGAGGACTTTTTGAACAGCATATGGCACATGACAGACAAGTAGCTGTTTCTTTTAAAAAGCTTTTAAGAAATGAGCGTTTGAAGTATTTTATAAAACACAGTAGTACGCGCGTGTGGGAGAGTGTGCGCGATGACAACGCTTGTGTTGTTATTTTTATGTACGGGCGTGTCTTTGTGTCATTTGTTTCTTTCTCTAATCGCATTCCCTCCTTCCAGATGTTTCCTTTCCACATCACTGACTCTTAAACGAGAGCCTGCTGTGGATCTTTCTGTGCACGTGTGCGACTGTATGTGTGTCTGAGCAGCCGTGTGTGTGTGTGTCTTTGCTCCAGGTCCCATCCCAGTTGCTCTGTGGCGCGTCTAATTGGAGGTATTTTAGTGTCCCTGGAGAGAGTGAGTGTGTGATTGTGTTTTTGTGAGGTGGAATGTACGTGGATCGTGTGTGTGCATGTATTTGTGTGTGTGTTGTAGTGTTGCAGACCCCAACACCTGCCAGCCCTCATTTAAAAGCTTAACAGTAGGATCAGAGAATCCCCCTGCATCCCTCTGTGCTGTCAGGTTGTTTCCAGAGCTGCAGCTCTCATCATGCGCTCAAGGTGTTTTGCATTTTGCTGCATCATGCCTTGGTAGGCTTCACAGAACGCCATAGAAACCTTTCTAGCCAACATGGCAACGTAATGATCCGTGCCACAATCTGCTCCTGTGTGCTGGTAGACAGTCTGCAGCTTTTAGCATTGGTTGGGGGATATATCCCAGGAGATCCTAGTGAAACCAGAGAGAGGAGAATGCAGACAGACGTGTGGAGCAGTGACTCTCTCTCAGGCTTTTTGGCTGGTGACCCCTAAAAACAAAACGAATGCCAAATTAGGTTGTGTGCAGCCACCCACCAGCCTCTGATACATGCGCAGGTGTATGCACTGAACGGTAACACTAAATCTTTTTCTCCCTCTCATATGACTGCTCTTAATTAATTACTAGCAGAAAATATGGCAGTGTTTGGAAGCAGCTGCCAATATTCTTTATTTAACAGCAAGATAAAAATGGCTCAGAGATTTCACAGATACGCTCAGATTTTGTCTGTTCGACTTCTCTGCTATTAGCTAACAGAGGCCTGTTTTGTGTAGAGAATCTTATTAGTGGGGAATAAACTATAATTGGAAACAGCAGCAATTCTCAGATAAGAAGGGCACATTTTAATTTGATTTTATTTGAGATGGTGGTAAAAAGATAAGATAAAAATATGATGATAATAGTAATGACATTTAGATTTTTCTTGTTTAGTGCAGAAGGTGGTGGGGTCCATGAAGTGCACAAAAGCCACTTGTTGCACCTGTTGATGATAAGTTTATTATCTTTTGATTAATAATAAGTCATAATAATTGCAAAGATTCACTGTAGTCTAGTTTCTCTGATATGGAGGTTTTGCAGTTTTTTTTTTGTCTGTCTTGTATAGTTACCTCGGCCAATGATGTTTTTTGTAATGTTTATTCATCAGTCGTTTTGGTAGCAACATAACAAAACTGAACAGCTCTTGATTTATTTATTTACTTTTATAGAGAGGACATGTTTTTTGGAAAACATCTGTCACAAAAACAATGTTTTAACAAGATAGTTTTGCTCTGTCACTTCTCTGCGTGTTCATTAGCAGCTGGATTATGTCTAAGTTCTCACTCTGGATGTTTTTCTAGTGTAATATTAAACCAGAAAACACTCAGAGACCACAGGCCTCTGCCAAAACATATTCCACCAAATTGCCTCAGATTATGTTCACATTATCATACTGCATGTGTGTGTGCAGATTTTAAACCAAATCCATTAAGATGTGACATTTATGAATTTTCTGGAAGAATTTAAACTCTTGTCAGTTTGTACCTGCCTCTTTATCCTGATGAGAAATGGTGTTTTGCTGCTTGTGCCCTGCTGGATCTTTTTTCCATTATAGGAGATGTTCATGTGACATAACACCACGTGGTTCATAAGGAGGTAAAAGGGGCGGCAAGTTTAAACAGTGGACGAAGCATTGGATTACAGCACAGTTTTCGCAGCTTGTTGACAACATGCCTACGAGTTGCATAGCCCTTGCTGTACAAACAGACAATGCAGAGAGACAAAAGTGAGTTTTCCACATCCTGCAAGATCCAAAACACTGGACAGCAGGGGTACAAATGACTTTTTTTTAAATGTATGATCATTTTATAATATGCCACAAACATCCAAGGGAGTAATACAGGTTTATCTGGTCATTTACTCATCTGGGGTTTGGTAAAGTGAAATGACGATATGATCCCCAACTGTCAGTTTATCCTTTTGTGGGACTCTGGTTGTTTTTCAGAGAGGATGCCATCTTTTGATCAGTTGTTCCATGGGTAATACCCTATCTCTCGAAACAAGAAAATCAAGATTCATTTATAGGTTTTCCTGTGATTTGTCCTTTTTGATGGGTTGAATGTATAGATTGAATGATTTAAAACAGGTTGTGGTTTTACCCATGCTGTGATTACACTCTCTGATCACACAGCGAGCAGGTTGCAGCAGGTACGGGAACTTATTTTGGTCCTTTTATTTGTGCATGCTGTTGGTCTAATGCAACCAGACTCAGCGCTTAGTGAAGAAACAGATGTAAATAAGTTCTTTTGAAAATAGAGTTTGGAGACAAAAGAAAACACCACATGGGCTCCAGATACTCCAGTGTGTTCACGCTTAGATGCCAAATACCTCCATATTTTTAATTTTTTTTTTTGCACAGCAGCCTTTATTTTGTGACCATCTGTGATTGCTCTCAAATATCACATAGCTCAATGTACAAAAAAACACTTTTGCTGCCGGGGAGGAAATTTGTTTCATTTGTAGGTAGACTAAAATTGATTAAAAGCTTAGCATCCATCAATCCCTGTACTCTAGATACTATGGATTAAAGCAAGCATGTGTGTTTATTTTATGTAATATCAGGCTTTCCTTAGGCTGATTTGCATGTAATAGCTGATGAGCCAAAACACTGGGTCCAGCCTAACATGTTGTTGGACTTTTGGGTGCTGCCAAAACAGCTTTGACGCACTGAGGCCTTTGAACGTGCCTTGTGATATGTGGAGACAAACAGCATGTGAAAATTCTTGAAGGCGTGTGAGTGGTGAAGTGGAGGCATGTTCCAGTGCATCCCAGTACACCCCATCACTGGTTTGTCCATAACGATTTGGCTCTTATCAAACTCGCCAAGCTGTTCAGCGGCCAGTCAGATACTGTGCAGATAACCATCCTGAATGTCACCCGCTGGAATCACAGACGCATTAATTAGCATGCAGACCTTATGTAAAGACCGCGTACCAATATATTCCTGTAACATGCTTATATCCATTACCATGTGCCCGCCAGGTTAATTTGAAAGCTCTAACCTTGTGTGAGGACACATTAAGACTACAATGATCTCCTTTGTATTGAAAGTCTGGTAATTTGAAGTCTGCAGATGTGGAACACACACATGCATAATCATACAAATAGGCACTAATACTCGGCGGTTTTGATAAAGAGGCTCGGCTAATGAATCAGTGCTTTGATTAATTCCTGCTACAACTGGTTGTGTCTGGAATTATTATATTCAATATTTCAGTTGCAAAGGGATCTGATTCCTTTCTCTTGATCCCCATCTCCTCTCTCTGTTTCCTCTGTCTCTCTCAGTTCTGTCTCTCTCGGTCCCTTCTCTCTGCTTCTCTCGGTGTAATGAGGCTCCTCTGTGCTTCTATAATTAAAACCCCAGTGTACAGACAGAGAGAGATGGAGTGATGGAAGGATGGACAGAAAACTGAGTCATGGACTGTGTCAGTATGACAAGCAACCGTGTGCCTCTGTGTGGACGCTCCACTTGTTCCACCTAGTTGTGGATTTAATTGCAAGCGTGTTGTACAGCATGATGACGCTGATTAGAACGGATGCCCATGTACGCAGCTTCGACAGACCATTTTGCAGATGCACAGCCACTCCAGCTGTCTTTAAATCCGCTCCTGTTCACAAATGAAATAGTCAATAAACAAAAAGAAAGCAACAAAGAGGTAGGTAGTGACAAAAGGGTCCAGTGACTAAGGAAACGGGCGAAAAGTCACAGGCGCTGGATGTAACAAGTCTGTGGGAATCAATGAACAAGCAGATGCTGCGGAGGTAAAGAGGCCAGAGAACAAGAAGAGAAGCTCTGAAAGTTTTAGTCTGGCACAGGTTCCTGACGACATTGTTTACTGCAAGATACCAGTTAAATCCAGGTCTGTAAGATTAGAGCTGAGCAAGTTTTCCAACACAACCAGAAATATTTTTACATATCTTCCAACATGATATGAGATTTACAAGAAATGAAGATACTGAACAACATCTTATAAAATACTAAGGTTATGCCAAGACACAATTCAGCTGTACTGATGCTACAGAGTGAACACTGTTGCCCCCTTGTGGTGAAATGGTAATAATATGTTGTTAAAACATTCACCCATGAAAAAAGATCAGGATTGTTCTGGATTTTTTTTCAGACGGGATCCCATCCTCCAAAATGTATTTTCATTTTTTCCTGTGTGTAACACCATACGTCTACCATGCTGCTAACAGATGAAGAAAAAACATATATATTTTTTTATTTTTTAAATGTGTGTGTACATATTAAACCCACATATAACACAATCAACATCGCAGTGTTATAAATCCATTTGAGAAATCAACAATTTATGAAGTTATAACTTACACCAGTGGTCTACAGAAGACAGACATACAGCAGGGACAATAAGTATTGAAGGCGTCAACATTTTTCTTAGTAAATATATTTTTAATGAGGCTATTGAAATGAAATTTTCACCAGATGTCAGAAAGAACCAAAATAATCTGCACAGACAAAGAGATCAAAACAAATATGGTTATGGGTAATAAAATTGAATGACACAGGAAAAAAGTATTGAACACACTAACTGAAAAAAGATTTCATACTTTGTAGAAAAGCCTTTGTTGGCGATGACAGCTTGAAGACGCCTCCTCTATGAAGAAACCAGTCGTATGCGTTGCTCCGATGGGATTTTAGCCCATTCTTCATCATAAACTCTTCAGATCTAGAAGGTTGAACGGACCTCATCTATGAACTGATCCTCAATTCTTTCCAAAGATTTTCAATTGACTTTAAGTCGGGTGATTGACTCGCTTCAGCTTCAGCTTCAGCTTCAGTGTCCAGGTGGATGGCAGCATTAATTTTTCCTTCAATTACATTCATTCTTCCTTCAATTACAGGAAGTGTGCCAGTACCATGTGCTCAGAAACAACCCCACACCATGATGTTCCCACCTTTCTGTTGGTGTGCTGTTTTTGGGGTGATGTGCAGTTTACTCCTCCAAACATGTCGTGTGCTGTGACATCCAAAAAGATTAATTTTGGATTCATCTGACCAGACTATATTCTCCCAGTATTTCGACAGCTTCTCCAAATGTTGTGTGGCAAACTTCAAACAAGCTTCAACATGTTTTTTCTTCAGCAGTGGAGTCTTAGAGGCCACGGTGCTTAAGTGCATTGCTTTTTGTGTTCTTTGAAACAAGTATACCAGCTGATTCCAGGTCTTTCTGAAGCTCTCCACGAGTGGTCCTTGGCCTTTGGACAACTCTTGGGATTATTCTTTTCAGTCCTCTGTCAGAAACCTTGCGAGGAGCACCTGGTCATGGTCGGTTTAAGGTGAAATTATGTTCTTTCCACTTGCAGATAAGAAATTCACCTGTAACCAATGGTATCTCTGTGTTTTGCAACAGTAAGTTGTGAAGGCCTTGCAAGAGCTATTTGCTTCTCCTCATCATGAGATATTTATTGTGTGACCCCTTGGTAATGAGAAACCATTTTATACAACATCAGTGAGGACTAAACCAGCTGATATTAATTTGCAGGATTACATTGTAAATACTGACAGATTTCTGCTGGTTTCTTACCTTTTTGTTCCTCCTTTCCTCATGTGTTCAGTACTTTTTGCCTGTGTGTCCACTTTATTACCCACAACCAGATTATTTTGGTTCTTTTTGACATCTGGTGAAAATTTCATTTCAATAGCCTCATTAAAATAAAAATATATTTACTGAGAAAAATGTTGACGCATTCAGTAGTTATTGTCCCTGCTGTGTCGTGCCTGCATGTACACATATTAACAAATTGATAGAAAAATTATTTTGTATCAATATGATACTATGTGCACATACGGGCATGATATATGTGTAGTTCGCAGACCACTGGTGGAAGTTGCATTTTTAGCTTTATGAATTATTGATTTCTCAAGTGGATTCATGTCACGGCAATGTTCAGTGTTCATTGTGTTATTGCTCTCTTTCTAAAATACAGTCATCTAATACAAGATACAGAACTTGTGCACATAAGATACTTAAGTTAAAAAAAAAACAAAAAACTGGCAAAAGCACTACCTTGTTGGCAGAGGTAAAAAAAAAAGACAGTGTTTAATATGGTGGTTTGGTTTTGTCATAAATAAATGTTGATAGATATTATGATATGAAAAAATCAGAAGCCTTCTTAAAACATTAAGTCATTCATTGATTTATCAGGGACAACTTGGTGAAGGTTGTAAATAATTTATGCTTTAAGGGGCTTATTGTGACTGGGGTACACTTTAGCTCAAACCGTGTGTGTGTGTATGTGTGTGTGTGCATCAGTGTATCTTGCAGCAAGAATGAAACAGATGGAATGATTCCTCATGTTGATTTGAAGGGGAAGTGCAGCAGTGTTTAATAAAACAAGCAGGGTGGCGTTTGGATTGAGCGATGCGTTGTTATTTTGGAGAAAGTAGGCGGAAACCTAGTTGATGTACCGTTCAGGTTGACTAATGCGCATTTTAAGATAAATACAGGGAAGGTTTACCATCCTAACTCCTTTAAGGAAATTAAATGCTCAAGCACACACAGAACACACGAGACGCTGAATGAGGTGTCAAGTGCACAGATAACTAGCATAGTGCTCGTGGTTTTAATGATCCTGTCAGTCACACAGCTGGTGGTCTCTCTACCTCGCTATACACCCTGCAACCCAACAAAATGTGTGTGTGTGTGTGTGTGCGTGCGTGCGTGTGTGTGTGTGTGTGTGCCAGTCAGTCAGTGTGCATGTACATTTATAGTCTGAGTAGGAGCTTTAATCCAGCTCAGGCCTCATGTTGGACGCACACAGACGTTTCACAGTTTTTCCACAGTGTTCAGTCATGATGCTTTATTTTCATACTCATTGCTGTGTAAAAAAAAAATACGTAAGGCTCCATGACTCCCAACCGAGCAACCCAACGGGATACGCTGTTCATATGCCAGCTTGTATCAGCACACACTGGCTATATTCAGGGTTTTCATAAAGTGTTTTTAGAGGAATTCCGAAAATAAATGAAAAATTATTGCGAATGCAAACACGCTGATTGTCTCTGTGTGTCAGTGCTGCTCGCTGGGAGTAACAGGTTATTGGAGTAGCAGGCCAGTCAGCAGATGTTAATTTGAAGCAATAGACGTAGAGGAGAAAAAGAGATTGTGAGGGGGGGAGATGGAGCTGGTGAATGATGGTGCAGAGCGGCAAAGGAAAGATTAGATTGAAGCAAGAGAAGAAAGATAAAGGATGGGTAAATAGGAGGAGAGATGATGAGGTGCTGAGGAAGGAAAATATGTTCAGTGGTGGAGTGAAGAGGGCAAAGAGAGATGAGGTGAGTGTGTCATTGGTTGCTTGACTTATGTGTGTGGAGGTGAGCAATATGGATAAAAATTTCTGTCATTTCTGGTATAAATTGTCTTGAAGTTCAGTTGAGAAACTGATTAATTGTGCTGGTGGCACAGCAGATAAGCTTTTTCACTGATTGAAGTGTCAGCTGCTCCTGTCCACATGTCGAGTCCCTGAGACAGACACAGAACCACCGCACTTGTCTGTGGTTTGTGTGTATGAATGAGAGACATATTGACAGAGAGCTAAATTGTAGAGGACAAAAAAAACACAGTGTGGATGCAGTACATCTTGCATTCATCATTAATGACAGATAATGATGCTTTAGCAAGGCTGATACTGACACTCACAACATTTTGGAGATTTTTTAAACAGATACTGATATAAGGAGCAATATATGGAGCTGTCATCAACTATCATGAAAACATGGGAACAGTGCTGCAACTGGCGCCTTGCAAAAGTCTCTGTGCCCTCAGGAAACAAGGATGTTGTTGTTCCTTTGTTACCACACAATGGAGGAAACTTCTTGTAATAGTCATGACATTAAGTCTTCTACAACTTTGCAGTCATATTGCCATGACAACAAATCTGAAGTCAGCTGTCATCTGGAGAGGTAATGTAGGCAAAGCATCAAATCAACTGCTTATTGTACATTTGGATTAAATGTTATTCATACCTACAATGTTATTTCTGTTTAGTCAAATTTAGCTACTAAATGTTAAAACGACTTGCCATAGTTATAATTGGAACTAATTAACTGCAGCAATTTGAGGTCAAAACATTAAAGAATAAATTGTTGCTCTGATGTAAGTGACTCCTTTAAAGAAACAGCATGTTTTATTAACAGTATGTTTTATTCATTTGGTTTTTAGTGTTTGACAATAACAAAAATCTGAGACCTCTCACTTCAGATTAAGGCTTAATTAACTTAACCCTTACAGTTTCATCTTTAATAACTTGTTAAAAATCCTACACTGTATGTGAAAGGTGGGCAAAGCAAATGGGTCCCAAAGTGAAGCCAGTGAAGAAGTGGAAAAAAGTGCAATACCACCAACAGCCACTAGATGCTGGCTCCAAAAAACTCTGGCTTTGCATGACATGATAATTAATTTGTGTCCACAATATATCTCGAAAGTCCACACGAAATACTAACTTGTGGCCACAAAATAGGAACATTATTCATGGACGGCTGGGTAAGTAAATGGAGCGCACCTTCTCTAAGGTCTATAGTAGAGGCAGTAGAGGGGCTAAAGCTACATGATGAACAGGAATAGTATGATTAAATTTTATTGTAAGCTGGGACTGAGCTACAAAGACATTTTGAAAAGCCTGGCATTGCAAGGAATGAGAAGAAGGTCCTGGAGGACAACAGCAATGTCCTGGACCAGGAGACGAAGGCTCTGCAGAAGGAGAAGACGGTCCTGGAGGAGACAAGTGAACACCTGGAGGATAAAGTTAAAGACTTGCAGGGTAAAACCAAGCACCTGGAAGACAAAAACCAGGAACTGGAAGATAAACACCAGGACCTGGGGGAGAAGTCAAAGGAGCTGCAGGAACTTTGCTCCAAGAAGAAAAAGAAGAGGAGGTTCTTGGGGATTTTTAAGAGGAGGGTGAGAACAGAGGAGGAGGAGAAGGTGAAGGAGGAGAAACTGGAGGAGGTGAAGAAGGAGGAGAAAAAGAAGAAGTGTTTGAGGTGCTGGCTCAGCAGAAAGAGTGATGGTGTCAGGATGGAGGAGGAGGAGGCTGCTGGTTCTTCAGCTATGACTGGAAAACAGTAGCTCCTGTCTAAACTTTAAATTCTCTAAATTTTCCCTTTAATTTGATCAAAATTAATAAAATTACTTAGTTAATGATATTTGGTATTTTATCTTACCTTAACTTGTGCACATGCTGCTTCTTCTCAACTTAATTTATGTATTTCTTTATTTATTTGTTTGACAGGTTTCATTTTGAACTATTCAACCTGATAGAACTTTATTGACATCGTGTTTACGCCACAGACAGTATACGATGGAAAGATGGATGGAGCCACTGGGTCTCGAAAGTGAAGTCAAGTTATGTTTTTTGTCAGATCAAATGCTGGTTTTAAAAGAACAAAGTATCATTTAGTACCCGGATAAACATAGAGTATATCTTGATGATGTAATAAGCACATCCCAGACAAGTATGTATCCTGATACATCGATTTATTGCACAGATTTGTGTGTATGTACAAATGTTAAGTGGAGATGCAGCTCCATTTATTTGCTGTCATCCACCAAGTACTTCCCAGACTATAAAAAATACATACATTGGATGACTTCCCAGCTTATTCTTTACCTTGGAAACAGCAGTTGACCAAAGAGCCTCAGTTCAAAGACCTATTACCCACTTACTGCAGAGCTTCCTGCAGTGTCACAGCTGATGGAGTTTGCTTGGTTGTCAGGAAAGTGTGGGTGTTTTGTCAATTTAAAGATTAAAGCCAACATAAACAAGAAGTGTTATAGCTTTGGCAGCGACAGATTTGTCAGAATTATAGACCTACTAATGCTTTATATTTGCACACACTCTCAAACACACAGACACCACTAGCCTTACGCATTTTGTTCATTAGTTCCTGCATGTTCGACTGACACCGTGGCCTCAGCAGCTCTGTGGGTGGTGCTTTTAACAGCACCATCTTAATTTGTTAAAACCTCGCTAAAGGACAGCCACGTTTCACATCCACTTACAAATTCAAACACAAGCGCTGTACATAAATATGTGTGAGCGTGTGCATGTGTTTGTCCTCTTGCTCCCAGCGCTATCAGTGTGGACGGACGGCAGTGTGTGGTTTTTTTTTATCTGTTCAGTGCGAAACAAAGTACTTGCAAAAAAAATAAAAAAATGAGTGAAAGAAGGGGAGATAAACAAGGAGAAAAGAGATGAGGCCGAGCAAAGAAGACAAGAGGACAGAAAGGTATCAAGTGTGGGACAAAGTCAAAGAAAAAGAGGCGAGAAAGTGTAAAGCAGAAATACTTTGAGGACGATGGAGATGGATAGGAAGGAAGAAAGAGAGACAGACAGAGTGTAAAAGTTGGAGATTGAGAGGGGATGCTGAAAACAGGAATAGATCAACAGGACCTTTAATCCAAAAATAGTTTCCACCCTTCTCCTCCTTCCTCCTCATCCCTACTTACCTCCCCGCCACTCCCTCCTCCCCTGTCTGGTTGTTTGGAGTGATTGAAGAAAAGAGGAGTTGTGTGCAGCCTTCACATGTACTACACACACTCTCGCAGACAGCAGTGTGTGCATGTGGACATATTGTGGTCCATAGACAGACAGATGATGTCCATTACCAGGCCGTGCTGTCCGGAGCCAGGCGGAACAGCTGCAGCCGGATTGCACTGATCTATCACTGTTCTAATGAATCTGTTATAGCCAGGCCCGACCAATCAATCTCTGAGCCACTTAATCAATTAGACCATTAATCAGATACAGACCCTAACTGTTCTTGCCCCTTTGAGGGATCACTTTATATATATACGTGGACGTAACGACACAGGCACACAAACCCGCGCCTTCACATGCAGACACCGAGTCAGTAAAAGTGAAATCTGTTTTTCTTTGTTGCATACAGAACAATTTAGTATCGCTTTGTTTGCATTTCCAGCTCAATGAGATACACAATACGTTCAGAGAAACAGAAAACATTTGCAGCTGAGACACTAAGTGGTAATTATCAAATCACTTCTGTTTTATGTACATGAGCATTTAATTGGTATGAGAAAATTAGCTTTTCAAATGTGAGGATTTGCTCTTTTTGTGGGTTTGTGTTGCTGTGAAATGACTGTTTCGGGGTTTTGGATTGTTGGTCTGAAAACACAAACGTTCTTAAGGGGGCACTTTGGGATTTGGAAAATATTGTTTTTTATTTTGCAGTATTTTCTGACATTTTGTAGACTAATGGCCAGAGCACACATCGCAGTTGTCGTTCATTGTTGTCAACCAAATTTTCAGATTTTTTTATTTTTATCTTATTTATTTATTTATTAGCTGGGCTGACTTTAGGGCTCCTAATTACTATTGTTCAGTGTTTTGCTTTTTGTATCTATTCAGTTGTCCAATTCTTGCTGCGGAGAAAATATGAGTCTTTGTAGGTTTCATGAATGCTAATACAAATACTATTGTAACCCTCAGGGGGACATTTTAAATCACTGCCGTTGGGGAAAACTGTTTTTTCCCACTGTTGTCTGGACCTGGAGCCTCTCAGCTGCTTAGCAATTTATTTCCCCCCTCATCAGTCTGGTTGTAACGTCGTGCTGGATGAATTTCGATGTGTGAAAAGATTGTGACTTTGCAAGTTGAAGAACTGTGGTGACACTGTAATCGTGTTGCAGAAACCTGGCTGTGTGGTCATTTAAGTGAATTGCTTTGAAGTTTGCTCCCTGCTCAAATAATTACTTAGACCTAAGACGCCATCAGACACTAACAATAACAATGCAATAACAACAATCAGTGTGAGATGAGGCTGCACGGTGTCAAATTTGAAGCATGTAGCAAATGTAAAAACAAATAGCTTAGAGCAGAGAAATATAATCAGCTCTTCTCGGGTCTCAAAAATCCATCAACGCTTACAAGGACTAGAAAGCACTTAGAGAGCAAGGTATAATCTAGCTGTACTAGGGATGAAACAGTTCACAAAATCCACAGTTCGGGAGTTTGGTTCAGTGTACGTCATTTTTAACACCTCAGAATACCATGTACCCCAATAATCCACCATTAATATATATATTTTTTATCAATTATGTCGTGTATCATCATGTAAAACCTGAAAAAATGATGCAGTTTGCCATTTGACACATCAGTAAAGCTGGTTGAGACACTGCTAGTTACAACATGCCGTTCATTTATTTGGCAAAAACAGGTGTCTTTAACAAATGCTCAGTAAAAATAGTTATTCACTGTCACCAAAATAGAGTGGAATCACTTTGAACTTACTGAAATATAAATCCTGAGCTACATTCATCAGCTGTGGATCTCTTGTGTGTGTGTGTGTGTGTTTTGCTCTAATTTTCAGTATTACTATTACCATTTTTATTAATATCATTACAGTGTATGCTAATGTCCAGTTTATTATACTGCCCCACCTCCCCAACCCACCTGTGTTTCTCTCCCCCCTCCCTCAACCTACTCCCTGTCTGGTCCAGTTACCCATATATCATCATAAATAAAGATGAGGCAACAGGTGGAGTCTATAACAATCTGCCTGGCTCTCACCCACCAGGTGGGAGCTCTATCTTTGTAGAATCCAGACCCTCTGCTCGCTTTAGCTGCTGCACAGGACAAGTAAAAAAAAAGAGATCTTAAAGCTCTGGCGTTGGAATTAGTGCAAACAAAATATTTAACTCTACTATCTTTATAACAACAGATCCATACAAAGCCACGGGCACATCCTCTCCGCTCGCCATGTCCACATCTGTCCTGCTATACTCCTTAGCCTCACGTTGCACATGCATATGATCGAAACTCCACCCACGCTCCAAACTGAGTAAAACAGAGAAAAAGAAAAATGATCCAAACAGCACATGCTTTCCAAACGGTTCTGATTTTTTTCACGAACTAGTCCATCCCTAAGCTGCACCAATGCTAGAGACTGACCACTGTTGCCTTCTTGTGGTGAATTAACAACACTATCTTGTTAATACATTTACCAATGATAACAGATTTTTTATTTACACAGGATCTCATCCTCCGATCTTGCCCAAAATGTATCATATATCATATCAAAACATAACATCTTAGCATCAGCAGAGAAGAGGAACTTGCATCTACACTGTGACAATCCTCTGCTACAGGATCAGCTTGGTTTTCTGAGGGGGGGTGGTTGTCCCAAAGGGGATCAATAAAATCTTAGTGCAGTGCTCACATTTTTATTCTGCTCCAAAAACTGTGAGTTTGTGAGTGAGTGTCTTAGCCTTCGAGGAGGTGCCCAAGGAAATGCCAGGACATGTTACCCTCCATTGATCTGTCATATTCCTCCAGGCCTCGTCCCTTCACTCACTGGTGTGTTGTAAATGAATGGGCTATGTCGAAAGCAGAAGCTACACGGGGAGCAGTAAATGTTCAGCTGGAATAACACTTGTTTTTAAAGGAGCCACTTAAAATTCAGTATCCTCTTACACATGAACCTTATTTACTTATGCTGAGGGTCTCTTAGACACAATTCTTCAACTCTGTGCAGCGGAGAAGCGATAGGAGAGAGGGAGATAACGACAGAGACGGGGTGACAATGAAGGAGCGTGAGATAGGGGATTACCCTGCAGCATTCTGGATGAAGAAGAGACAAAAGGGGGAAAACAACCTGATTTAGTAATGATGCATCTCCTGTGCTTTTCTCTCGTGGTTCCTTCTCCATCTGGTATTTCACCCTGAGGTGTCGGGCGCCGAACAGGGGAACACACAGCTGCACAACACGACACCTTTTGACTTCGACTTTCCGCTGTCAAAGACTTGTCTTTCATCCCTCACTTGCCCTTTAATGTTCTTCATTTTTTCCTGCAGGATCAGAGACTTCCTCTTTTTTCTCTTTCTCCTATCATAGGAGCAAACTTGCAGAAGCAGCACTCTTCTATTGAATTGGAAATGATGTCTCTTCTTTTATGCCATCATTAAGCTCACAGTATGAACACAACTCTACATCTATCTCCCTTTTTCTTCACATGCTACTCTCATGTTTTTTTTATTTTCAACATTTTCCTTGTCTTTGTCTCTTATTTTTAATTTTATTTGGATGTTTGCTTCTATACTAATTTCAACAGCACATCTTTATTCATTGTCACATTTCTCTGTTTTGGTTTGACTCTAGCGCTGATAAGAGGTAATGTTTAACAGGGGATTGGCTTGGTTTTTATCTCAAGTGCACGTTCGAGTGCGAGGCATCTGTTCGGGCACAAATAAACCTTAATTTTTGAAGAGGTGGGATGAGGGGAGAGGGAAGTAAAAATTAATTCAGCATTAAAGAAAAGGAAACAGTTGCACAGAGGGGAAAAGGAGAAAAAACAGAGGAGAAAAGCAGGGATAAGCTGAACCCGTTTTCTTTTCAGGCTGCTGGAAAAGAGGATGTCAAAACCTGGTGACATTTGGGATTCAATACAAGGATGATTGACACCAACTGTTACCTGTACGTGTATGGAAGACTGGGCTGTGCATACTGTGTGTGTGTGTGTGTGTGTGTGTGTGTGTGTGGGCATGATTGACATGGTAAATTGGAAAGGTCAACTGGTGCTAGTGTTTTGTACAGACCGGCAGACAGCAGGAAGATGTAACCTTCCCAGAGTCCACACATATGTAGGGAGAGACAATCTGAGGAAAAAAATGAGGAGATTCAGCTCTAACAGAGAGACGAAGAGTGTAGGGTTGTATGAAGACCTAAATTTAGTATGTAAACTGCCACAGCGCTGTTTATATGCGGTGTATAAATGATAGCTCTCAAATTCACAAAGTGAGGCACACAGCTGGGCATGAGAAGGGCAAGCAGACAGAATATACAATTTTATCATCGGGGTCCTTCAGGAATTGCTCCCGAGGTCTGGGGTCAACACTTCAACCAGCTTATTATTTCACTGGACACAACTGTGCGTGTGTGCGTGTGTGTGTGTGTGTGTGTGAGACTCCATGAATCCTTGTGTTTCCCTCTGTAGATGTGTGAATTTGTAGTGTTACATTTGTATAGTCGGTGATATGAATTTCAAATAGGTATGTGTGTGTGGTGTGTGTGTGTGTGCATTAGTGCATGTGTGTGCTTCAGAGCAGTAAAAAAAGAGAAAGAACAGAGAGAAGAGAGAGTGAGATTGACAGGGTAAATTGGGATGGTAAGGGTTTTTGAGGTTGAACTCTGGGTTTAAAACAACTAAGTGAGGGAAAGAAAAGACTCAAACGTGTTGCTAAAAAAGTCTTCTTTTGCTTGGGGAAATGTGACAGTGGATGTCGATGTGGGTGGATGGAGAGAACGGAGCGAGGCTGAGCAGGAGAATAGATTGTCACCGAGGGCGAGGGTTGTCTCGTTGTATGTAGATGGAGGGAAGGAATGAAGGCCCGGTGGGGTTGTTTGTGTGTGGAGGGGATGGGAGGTGAGTCATGGAGTGTTTGGGGGGTGGGGTGTTGCAGCAAATAGGTGACCCACATATGGGGACCTGAAAGGTCAGCACCTGCACCGGTCAGCTGGGAAGGTAACACAGTGAGACATGACACACACAGCAGCAGGAGGCTTTACACACAAAAGCACAGCTACAGCACACAGAGTTGTAACATTGAATAGTAAAAATAAACACAAATACTGTACTTATTCCCTGTTGTGCAGCAGCATACACACACATACACAATGGCGAGCACACACAGAGGACGTGGTGACCTGCTCCTTTGTAGGTCCTTTAGGCAGCTAAAAACACAACAATGAATTTATGAATACAAATCATCCTGAAGGCTGCGACTCACACTAAAACCTTTTTAAATCACCTAAAACTGTATTTTAAACACATCATATTAATATCAGCCATGACAGTGAGGGGTGCCCTGTTTTATATACAGGCAGGGTAAACAGGACAGCACCCACCTGAGCTACAGCGCTTATCACTGCACGTCAATAAGCACCGTGATTAAGAGAGTAAACAGCCCAAGGCTTTTCAAAGAGCTCTGAAAACAATGAGGGAAAGTTACTGGAAAATATGTTGAGTGGATTCAGCTTCTTGAGCGTCAGACGCTCTGTTGTGTTGGGAACACGCACACTCTCTTGCTCACGCTCTCTGATGTCCCCTGATGTCCCCTTTGTTTCTCTGTTCCTGTTTGAAACTGAAGATGACTCAGACTGACACATCATTTGAATACACACGCAGAATTGTCTGCCCCCCAGACTAAATCCTGCGTGTTCCTGTGTGTGTGTGTGTGTGTGTGTGTGTGTGTGTGTGTGCGCACTGACCCCCTTTTTGAATCATAGACTTACTAATACTGCTACTTGACCGAGCAAACTACTCTAGTTGAACAGTTAGAGTTTGAGTGTGTTGACAGTGAACATTAGATTTTGTTCTAGTTTTAATAATGCTGCCAATCCAATATTTATGTTTCAAGTCAATACTTAAAAAAAACAAAAAATAAAACGACTAAAAACTTTTTTGAATATTCAAACAGTATGGGGAGCTGAGCAGATCAAAAAATTAAAGTGAATGCATTACGTTGTTAATACGAATTCAACACTTGCTGTGACCCTTTCAAAATAAACACACACTACTAGCGTTTCAGCAGACAGAAACCCTTTATTTACCGTATTTTCCGGACTATTGAGCACATCTGTCTATAAGCCGCTATTGAATTTATTCGAACAGTTTCATGTGGTCCACTCTGACCGGGTCTGATGTGACGATGCTAAATGTATCGGTGGCACGGAGCTTGCTAGCTTGTAAAAAGCCAACGAGCTTCGTGCCGCCGATACATGAGAAACACCGGTGTTTAAGTTCAAAGCGTCGGAAAAAAGTAGCGGCTTATAGTCTGGAAAATACGGTAATCATTTGTTTCTTTGGTTGATATTCACCAGGATCTCATTTGTAGTTTTTCTGTAATGTCACTAACAGA
>OOFC01016931.1:0-10311 GCA_900323345.1 Pseudochromis fuscus
CCTCACCTCCCTCCTCGCTGGGCCGGATCGGAGCTGCGAGGTTGCGGAAGTCGTGTCGGATCTTAAACGAAACAGCGACGTCCGCGTCCTCTTCTTTCTGAGGGATCACTTTGATGAAGAAACCAATCTTGTTGGATTTCCTGAAGGCAACAACACTGGAGGGAAAGGACAGAGAGTGGGTTAGGAGTTACTGCACTGCATCACTTCTGTGTGCGTGTGTGGTTTAACTTACTCTGGGTCATCCTGGAAGTCCTGAGGCTCGGCCAGTTCATCATACTCAGCAGCAGCGTCCTTTCCGGCTAACACCAGTTCCTTACTGGGTACTATGACCTAAAAAACACAATTGTAACCATCACACTATGTGGCTGGTAGCAGGATTTTACATCTGGATTTTCCCTTTCCAATCATTGTTTGTATCTAGTAAGTATTAATCTACTTGACTCTGGTTCTTCTACATTGGTTTTCAAGTTAAATGAACCACAGCGTGAAATGTAAAAAATGTAACATTGCCAAAATATTTCAACTTTCAAAACGTCAATCATATGCACAACAATAAAAATAGTTGCCAATGAATTTAATTGTAGTACTGGCAGACATGCTTTTCCAATGGAGTGAGGCATCTCTCTTCCTTCCTTTCTCTGCTGACAGCTGCACCTGCACAATAGTGTTCAGCAGCAAATACCGTATTTTCGGACTACAAGCCGCTACTTTTTTCCGATGCTTTGAACTTAAACACCGGTGTTTCTCATGTATCGGCGGCACGAATTTATTATCAATTATTCTACCGGTTATTGCCTCAAATACCACTTGGTGTATAAAATACTAAGAAACAGCAAACGTCTATCACAAGAACAAGTTGATACATATTTAGCATTTACTATAAATTACTCATGCTGTGTCATGTCGCTCATAGAAGAAGAACCAGTAGATGTGTAGCATTTCTGCATGACTTTTAACACAATTCATACATTAAGTGTAAGTTTTGTCCATTTCTGCATTTATTTAACAGGTTTCTTCAGTTGTTCTGACTGATGGAGAGTCTCAGGTGTTATAAAACTACATTCAGCGACCTTTAATTTGATATATAATACTGTATTTTCCAGTCTATAAGCCGCTACTTTTTTCCAATGCTTTGAACCCTGCAGCTTAACACCGGTGTTTCTCATGTATCGGCACAAAGCTTGTTAGCTTTTTACAAGCTAGCAAACTGTCGCCGATACATTTAGCGTCGTCACATCAGACCCGGTCAGACTGGACCAGATGAAACTGTTCGAATAAATTCAATAGCGGCTTATAGACAGGAAAATACAGTAACTCATTCAGCGACGGCTGATGCTGATTTACATTTTCTATCACTTGCAGCTAATCAACAGCAAAGTTGATTAAAAGAAGCATCTTTGAACTAAGTATCCATCTTACATGTCTTTATAATTAATTAGCGCATGATTTAAACTTGCAAAATTTGAAAGCTGATAGCTAAATTAGAGACATTTAGTAAATACACCATTCATAATAAAATTAGTTGACTTATAGTTTCCATAGTTAGTTGCTGCTCTAATGCACAGTGTTTTACAGTCAGACAGTCACCTACTGGTACAATGAATCTGTCCCTCAACACACTTGCAGAATAGCATTGCTTTAAAAACATTAAAACACTGTTAGCAGCAGAAAACTAATATTCAATATAAAATAAGACAATATATGTTTTTAAACATTATAAAAGCTGTAGTATAAAAAATAGCAGGCGTCATCAGTGAGGTTTTATGAACAAAGAAAACAGTGCAGATCACAGTGCAGTAAACATTGATGTGAAAGGCTTCGGCTGGTTGGAGGAGGGGTACTGCCCTCCATGGTTTGGGGGGTTTATTACTCCTCAGTCTTGGGGAGATTGGGTTATGCACTTAGCGTACAGATGTAACACATAATACACATGTAAAAGGTGAGTGAATGCAGCCATATAAGCAGACCGATAAAAATAAACCGAGCGCGGCTTGACGAGCTTCACGCTGCCCTCCAGGTGTTGGATTATCTGATCAAGCAGAAGGAAGGGACCGAGCACCCCCGTTTGGCCATAACACGAATGGAAATGGGTCATGAAGACACTCTGTTTTGGCCAGGAGCTCTTTCCTTACCCAGACTGGCCTGTGATCTCATTGCTAAAGAGGCCAAGACAAACAGCTTGTGGTCACCGAGCGCCTCGGAGCGGCTGCACTAACAGATAGTACGATGATCTGTTGCACTTTTTTCTTTAGGAGAAAGCAGCACAAAGACCCTGCACTGACTTCTGTTTGATAGCACTTAAACAAGGCAGATGGTGAACCACTGCTACAACTTGTGGACTATTATTTCTTTACAAACTTTTGTAGGTGTCAGTAGAAAATAAAGTACCTTGGCAGTGCTGTTGATGTCATCAGGATCTTCTTCCTCACAAGCAGCCAGTGTGACGTGGGTGATGTTCTCCACCGGGTTGGTCAGAGTCAGCAGCACTTGGCTCTCCTGGATAACACAGGATGGGAAAAAGATAAATGTTTAACCAGAGTATTTTTCCACGCTGGTTGAAGTAGTAGCCTCAGTCTTCTTTTAATGACTAAAACAGATCAGTCCTCAAACCTCAGTAAACATCTTCAGACTGAGGATCCTTGTTTTGATAAGGAACATCTGCTCTGGTTAAAAGTCATGATATCATATTGCTTGTACTTGTTATAAAAATCCACTTCTCTGTACAACAGTTGTTGGCGAGTTAGCTAAGTCTCCAAACCCACTGCTCGCCCGGTTTTAAGACCTTAAAATATTGAGGTTATGATCAGAAAGTAACAGAGATTTTCAACATGCAAAAACCAGTGCATACTAGATACTGACCTTCATGTACCGGAGATTTGGAATGGACATAATCCTCACTTCAGGAATATAACTCCTGTTGGAAGAAAAAGGCAGAGGGGCCGATCAATACACTCGAAACACACTGACAGTATTCAGCTGTATTCACTGAAAGCCGAGAGCTGATCTCTGAACTCCTAAAAAAAAAACCCATCACTAGTTTGAAAGTACCCACTCATGAGCAAAAATACCATCCTGTCCCCAGCTTAATATGAAAGAGTAGCAGTCAATAAAACATAACTGGCTTTATATTCAAGGACACAGGTTTGGTATTTTTATTTGAAAATCATGTGTATTTTTCATCTGTAAGATTTTTTTTTCAATCAGTCTGCACATTGGTTTCATGTGCTTTACACTATATACTTACAGATTTTTATATTGTATTCATTATGACATATATTTTTTCTACTGTTAATGGTACTCATTGGCTCTGTACCTTCAGAGTTGGTTGTCCTGCGGGGTAGTAGTAAAGTAATTTTCTGGTAAAGGATCAATAAAGTAACTATTCCATTCTGGTCTATTCTATAACATGTTTAATATTAATCACTTCCTGAAGCTACACTTATAGTTGCATGAAAACCTTCCAAGACTTTCATCTAATTAAACTACATTAAGCTTGAGGCTGATTTATGCCTCTCATGAATTAAAAGGGATCAGCATCATCAGTTAAAAACTTGTTCCTTTCAGGATCGGATGACCGCTACTCACACAGCCACCAACTGGATTTTAAACTTGATTGAAGTAGGATTAAACTCTGGCTTGCTCAGGTTGTGCTCGCATTTCTGGAGGAGGAAAAAAAAACACTGTTATCTAAATTTGATCAACAAGAAAGACAACAGGAGCCTGTGATTGATAGAGAACAGTAAAATGCCCTTAAGTGGTACTGACTCTGCAGCGCAGTGAGCGCTTCATCAGGAGGTGTTTGTGTCTGGGGTGGAGCTGCGACGCCCCTGCAGGCTGGAAATCTGGCTGCAGAAGCCGCTGGCGCAGCGTGGTCACTGGGAGGAGACAGTAAAACATAGATTAAACTCAACCTCAATCAGTGAAGTTATCAGTATTGTTCAGTGGAAATCTCACCCTCTGGTAAACTGATGGGTCTGGTATAACAATCCTCAGGCAGGGGCTCCACCTCATCGAGGGCCTGGGCAGGTTCGATGCTGATCTCCTTCTGGTCCTCTCCCTCTTTAAGGCTGGTTAAATTACACAGATACAGCTCAACCATCTGTCGCTGCAGTTTAATGGTGACATTTAATATAACTGGAGGCTAACTACACTGTAAGGCACAGAGAGACAACACACAGCACAGGTGGAATTGGATGTTTAAGCACATTAACCATAAAGAGCCTGCCGATAATATAAAGCAGACTTCAGTAATCAAATGTTGGAGCCTTTAAGGACACGTTAGCCTCCAGACTTGGCTACTGCAAGACAACCAAATTTACATCATTCTTTCCTCAGCAGCCCTACATTTATCTCCTGGATCTGACAGCATACTTTGTCAACACACTGCCTTCTGTCAGCCAATCATTAATTTTAAGATGTTAAACAGGGTCCTTGGATGCATTCTGGTAAAGAGATTTAAAAATGATCCCTGCTAACAATTATATTACTACAAGGTGATGATGCAACGTGAGAAAAAATAAGGGTGACGAACTGTTCGCCGTGATGGATTGCCCGCATATCTCGAGCCAAGTTTCAAGGCTCTGCAAATTGATTTTCATGGCACCCTGGAATTAATCAAAAGCAACGGCTACTGGAAGGTAGAGAATCTATCTATCTCCGTCACTGCTAATATGTACGTACACAATGTACAGTTGCTGGGCTGAAACATGCAAAACCAGCAGACTCCTTCCAGAATGTACACAAGTTTTACTCTGAATAAAATGTTCCATGTGAGGAGTGAAAAGCAGCAGCAATTCCCAGTATACTTAGAAAGACAACTCACGAAAGACCAGCCAGACTTGATATGGGAGCTCCAGACCTCTGCCTCTGCAGTCTGGTTCCAAGGCCATATTTTTCCTAAGTGAATTCGGAGGGAAAAATAACCCGATCAGACGGTCTGTCTGCTGAAAATTAAAGAGGACTCAAGATGATTTATGAACTAATCTACAGCTATTTTTCTACAGGATAATTGTGACACAAGTCTTGACCCAGAAAAGGGGAATTTATGACCATTTTCAAAAACAAAAACAGAAAGAAATGGCATTGGATATTTAAATAAACAAGCCAGAAACTGTTTAATATTTCTTGTGGTAAGAGACTAATAGGGGAGCCTTTATACACAGAATAGTAAGAGAGAGTCAGAATCAGAAAACTTTACTGATCCCCAAGGGGAAATTGTGTAAGATTCAACTCTGACAGACTAGAGATTCAGAGAGTTAATTATTATTAAAAATCTTTTGATCTGGTATCAATAGAAGACTTTAACAAAGTTTTCTATTGAAATATAAGACTTTAACAAAGCCTTCTATTGCCTCTCTCCCTCTACACCAACATAAAGCCCCCCCCTGTGTGGATCTCAGTCTCATTTACCCAGGGAGACATTCATGTGATCTGTGAGGACTCTCAGTAACAGATTAGACAGGAACAGAAGAGACACTGCTACCACAAAGATGAAACTACCCAAGTTGTGAAAAATACAACTCACCACCACATGAATAGTGTGTTGCTGGGGGGTAAAAACCAAAATATCAGAGTGCATTAGCAAAGAAAAAAAGAGAGAATAAAGAACAAGGTGAAACCAAGGCGATTTTAGCAAAACATTAGTGGCATCTGGTGACATGCAACAGCAACAGAAATGCATCAGTGATGGAAAACAACTGCAGGACATCGCAGCTTCAGTGGCTCCAATACAGATTGTGAAAGATTGGTTTGCATCAATGGAAGTTAATTATTGTAAAAGCAGAATGCAGAAGGTGTAAACGATGTGCCAACAAGCTGAAGAAGCATGAAGACCATGTCCATAGTGGGTTTGGAAAATTATTTTATGCAGCTGATTGCTGGTTTAAAATTTTAATGTGAGAGCTTCATGAAAAGGACCTCAAGGTATGGACATGGTCATCCAAAGCAAACACAGCAGCTAATATAGCTGATTATTCCCTCCTGCTTTGGTTAAAGGGATGCTCATCATATAACATCCTCTTTGGCACATACTTTAAGACTGAGTTTGAATCTATCAAATAAATCAGATCAAATAACTCTGGGACTCTTTCACATTTTAAAAGGTTAAAGAAGAGGGTATGACATTTTTGAAAAGGTCTTAAAGTAACAGAGTACCGAGAATGCCAGAGGCATGCACTGTCGTCTCCGGGCCAACTTCTTTCTGTCTCTCTCCTGCTTCTCTCTGTGGGCCAACTGCTGGTAATACTCAATCAGCTTGTTGATCTGTAGGGAAGAGAATGTTCATCCACATCAGTGCTTCATGTTTTTCAGTATTTTTCTTTTAAATTTAAACAGGAAACTGTGAACTTAACAGTACATAGTAATCTTTCACATTTTGCTATAGCTAACTTAAAAGTAACAACATGATACATGAAAGATTTATAGGTGAAAACTATGTCATCTTCCCCAACACAACAAAGGAGGTACATTCATAATTTGTTGTTCATGTCAAATCCTTTGCCTAAGCAACTGTGTAGCCACTAAGTTAGCTCCTGCCTGAAGCGCTCTCTGTGTGAGTGTCATTTATTCAGACACACATCTATTCAAAAGCAAGCGAAACATGTGAGCAACTCGAGATAATTCAAATGACCAGGGGGAAAAACCTACCCGCTGAGTGTGAGGATTCTCTGGCTCCTGCCATCCACCACTGGCTGCAGTAAACAGAATACAACACAACATCAGACTTTAAGGGAGTCATACAGAACAAATACTACCTGAAACAACTATAATCATGAGCTGAAGCAATGAGTAGCCCCACAATACTTCTGTTGCACACACCAACTGATTTATCAGCCATTCCCACGTCTCTCGAGGTCCAGCGACAGAAGCCGCAGGCCAGGTAGTAGGCTTTCTTCATGGCTGTCTTGGTAGGATCATCAGGCAGAGGAGCTGGGATGTTGGTGGCCCGAGTTGACAGCGTGTGCATGCAACATGGGCAGTCAAAACAATTTGCACACCTGCAGTAGAGCACACAGATGAAAAACAATAAATGATGGCACAAGAGTCCAGAGAGTGCCCTGAGAGAGTACTGTCCAGATGTGCAGCACATCAGTCTCACCTGTTCTTTTTAAGCTTAGCCTCCGCAGATGGCATGTTCTCCAGACAACTTGGACAATAGTGGGAGTCCACCTGATAGAGGTAATAATAGAGAAAAACTTTAAGTTCAACTTAAATAGGCCTCCTGACTTCTGCATGATCAAAGTGCTTACACAACTGCAACCTAGATAACTTTCATCACCATTGATTGTATTTAGCATTAGTCTGGGCAATGTGATACAAAGACAGTGAGGAAATTTGTATTGGTATCAGTTTTTAAATGAACTGTCAGTATTACACAAATTAAATCAGAGTTGTAATTCTGTGATGCTACAGAAAAACAGCCAAGCTAAAAGGCTCTGGGTGTGGTGTCCATAACTGTGAGCCACGTTAGCAAGCTGCACTTTAAACGTTGAGGAAATTAATTGAGGTATACCAACATTTAAACATGTTTTTTACTAATCGAATAACGTTGCTAATATCTTTGTATGAGCCAACCAAACAGCTAAACGTTCAAAGTGTAGCAACAGCTAGCTAGCTTCCAGCCTAATTTTTTGCTGTGCACAGTACACCGCTACCTCCTGCGGAAGTTAAACCACTCAGCCAATCATGTGTGCGGATTTAAGAAAACCCTATTGACTGACAAGCGGCTTAGCCATAGAACGCGCGAGTTGGCCGAGCTAATCCCGCCTACCTGTCAGAAGTACTAGCAAGCCAGCTAACAACAAAGTAGCTAAAGAAAACTAGCTAACAGGGATAATACGAGGAAACGTACCTCGTGAGACACACATTCCAGAGACCGCAGCTCACTACAGTAACGACAGAAATAAAGCTGAGATAAGGGGGCTCGGATCCGTTTTTCTCCACGGACCAAATAGACGACTCTATCTGGCTGCAAGAGGGACGCCATCTCTCCACAACGGAGCCGAGTCAGACGGCTCACTGAGGGCACGGCTGGCACTGACGTCACCAGTGGATGTGGAAGCTGAGGAGGCTCAGCGCTCTCTGGCGACCTCATGTGGTCAATATGAAAACGTGCAGTCACAAATGCAAACTAACAGATGGGATAACGACCCTACTAGGCTCCCAGGGGTTTCAAACTCGTGCCATGGAGGGCAAAGACACTGCAGGTTTTCTTTCCAGCCGTCTCTCCAGCAGCTGATCTCACTGATGATCTCCTTCCCTCAAGTTGAAGGGGGTGTTGATCATTAAAATCACCTGCTTTGGTGACCGGCTGGAAAGAAAACCTGCAATGTCTCAGCCCTGCATGGCACGAGTTTGCCCACAGGTATTTCTCTTCAAGCAGCTCATGCAACAATGAGATGCTACAAGATGCAGGAGGAAGGAGGAAAAGGAGGGATGAGGGCTTCAAAATGGGAGTTCACAAACCAATGGGTGACGTCACACTTGCTTCATCCATTTCTTTATATAGTCTATGGCTCATACCGAGGGTCAAAACAATGTAATCTTTATGTTTGTATTTTGTATTCTTTCTTTAAATTTTTTTATTCTCTCTTCATTTTTTCCATTCTATTTCACACCTTGTTCTTTGTTTCTATTCATGCTGCTGTGAGAGAATTTCCCCAGTGTGGGATATATAAAGTTTTATCTTACACATTATAGTAGAAACCAGTTGCAAAACAAACTACATATGAGGTAACTGGTCTCAGTAATAAATTTACACATCTGGATACAGGAGCTATGACTATGGCTATGGTCTGACCTATGGCAATTTATACACAGATGGCTCATGATTTTTAGTGTGGAATCATTGTTGTCCAAATGTTTTGTAATTTATTGTTTGTGTATTTCACCATGTGTAAATTGCATGTGTTTTGTTGTGTAACCACTGCTGATTGAGCAGCTATCTGTGTTTTATCTGGTGAAATTAAAGTTAAATAAATAGATATTCACATTGTACAGTTAAATATGTTCACTGTGTAAGTTGTATACTGGACAATCATTGACAGACACCTCAGATTTAAGGTTTTGTTGCTTTTACATTAACAAAAAAACAGTCTAGACTCAATTATCCAACTTAAAATACAACAAAGGACACATTTTTATTTAAGACAATATAATCAGCTTCACAGGTTCTTTTGATGAGGCCTGTATATCCAGCTTGAACAAAACACTAATGTTCCAGTGTAGTTTTTAGCGGCAGCACTTCAGCACTGCAAGTTATGATAAACTTCAGAAATGTCTCTGAATGACAGCAAGACGAGGGAAATGTTCACAGGGTTTTCTTTCTGTTTGAGTCTATTTCCCACATCCTCTCATTAGGAGTTTGGTCCTAAATTATAAAATACAACTTTAATTTATTTTCATATACTCAGTTATTTAAAAACCTTTGATATAATGTCCTGTGAGTTTCTTCCATTATACATTGTTAATGTCGTAGCTCCAGGGAGAGTTACTCCACTGTGCAGCATGACTTTAATTGTTTTTATATTATGATTTTCCTCCTCATGTTTCCTTGCTGTTTGTGGTCCTGTGGGACGGAGCAGATCTGGACTGAACACTGTGTAAAATACAGTCAATGAGGTGCTGTAACAGCCTCGCAAACCGGCCTGTCAGCCACCCACGGGGCATATGGCCAAGTACCAGCTCACCATGGCAACAGCTGATCCCAGAGAGGAGAAATGATCCATGAATAAAAATAACCCCACAGTATGTCTCCAGTGTTTGGGGAATGTGGTGCTTATATAATTCGGATAACAGGAACAGTTTACAGTGGTTTAAACATTTTTTATGAAGTTAATTTTTATTCTTAGTCTCACTCAATGTTGTTTATGAATCTTCACACTCAGTTAAGCAGCAGGGGTTGTGGTGTCCTGTGTTTTCTGCTTGTGAGATTGTCTTAGTTAAGTGAAGTCAACCGTTTACTTGGCGTTTAGTTAGACAGTCATACAATCCAAAGAACCACAAAATAAAATAAGATCATCAATAAAAAGTGATAGTAAAATAGGTAATTTAACCCAGCATGGTAGGCTGGTTTCACCTAACAATTTGTTGTTTTTATTTAACATTTAGTTATTTTTGTTGAACATTTTATTCTTTTTACTCAACATTTTTCAGTATTTTGCTGTTTTTATCCAAAATTTTGTTATTTTTTACTCAACATTTTTCAGTATTTTCTTGTTTTTATCCAACATTTTGTTCTTTTTACTCAACATTTCTCAGTATTTTGCTGTTTTTATACAACATTTTGTTGTTTTTACACCCATTATTTCAGGC
>OOFC01016931.1:21724-61486 GCA_900323345.1 Pseudochromis fuscus
ACACATGTTCAATCATGTGATGAACTTTGGCTCCCAGGGAGGGGCTCCACTGAGAATTAGAAATTGTTATGTTAAAATAAAAATATGTCAAGTAAGATGAATGAAAATTAAAAAAAAAAAAAAAAAAAAAAAAGTAAAAGAAAAAAAACAACAAAATGCAAGAAAAACAAAAAACAAAACCCCACACAGACACGGCTGCTTCACTGCCAACTGATGCACACAAACGTCAAACTCCTTAAAGATGTTTACGTGAGATACAAAATCCCCACTTCACCTTCTGCAGAGATGCTCAGTAGCATTTTCTCACTATGATTTTCAACAGTGTTCACCTATTTTACGGCCTCGTTTATTCCTGCTTGGGTTAATACAGAAACCAGATATTAAATTCAGCTGCTGAAATGTGGTAGTAGCAACAGTAATTCAGGAAATAAAGAACCTGACCTTTAGATTATTACAACACACAGTTACTCAACTTAACATCTGCAGAGGCTGAAATGAATATAGTGGAAATCAGCTGAGTTTAGTTCAATTTCACACTTTTTATTTTCATGTCAAGCTTGTACAGGCTTATAAGACGTTTAAAAAGTGAGCACTGAAAACTCAAACAGAAAGAATTTCTGGTTCAGCAGCCACGTAATCAAGCAAGGACACAGCGGCGTCTTCCCACACCTGTTACAACAGCAGTAAAGTCATTACTGTACCTTCTGCTCGAACTGTGACTTCATGGAGTTCCACTGAATGTCCCACTGCTTGTTCACCTCCAGTACCTGTAAGCAGCGTCAGAAAGTGAAACAAACAACACATATGAACATATAGGAAACAAACTACACTGAGACTTTCCCCTATGGCAAAAGAGGATGAGCAGTAAGTAAAGAAAGACTCACATCCTTTCTCTGCTTCTCCAAAAGCTTGATCTTCTTTTCATACACCTCTACATCACAAGGTTTAGTTGGGGTTTTCTCTGCAGCTTTTCCACTCTGGGGGGGGGGGAACACTATTACATATAACAATATTCCTAAATCCACAACATTCCTCCATTACACAAATCATCACAGCTGACAAATGATGTTGAAAGTCACAAATTCACTGAACACTTAATGCATTTCTATAACAAAAAGATACAGTTTAGAAGAAAATGATTTTATTTTAGAAATTTATAAGTTAAGAAAAGCTGAATAATCTATCAGTACAACAAAAAAAAATAAAGGATTTGCTGTGGAAATTAATTTAAACTACCTTCTGTGGTGTGGTGGCCTCCATTTTAGGTCGGACGGCTGCAGATTCCTCCTTCACTGGCTCCTCTTTGGCCTCTGGAGTTTCGGTGTCAGATGGCGACGCTAATGAAGCTGCTGCTGCTCCTCCTGTGACCAGCTCCTTAAGTTTCTGATTCTCCTGTCTAAACCGCCAAGAAAATGAAAATGATAGTATTTGAGACCAAGGTTCCTTTCCCATGTGTTTGTTGACGTTCTGGCTCAGCTTCAGGATTTCTGTTGGGAAGAACCTACAACACCCACCGGGTACACAGAGGGGAGGAAAAAAAAACCCACTGGAGTAATCCCCCTTCAGAAGTGAAAGCATGGTCAGTGGGAAAGTGAATAATGCATCAATTTCTGTCATTACAACATTAAGAGGTTGATTCATGTTACAAAAAAGGTCACAAGAAAACAACACAGCGTAAAAAAACAAACAAACAAAGAGCAGAAGAATGAGAAGATGATGTGAGAGTGATTGTATTGTGTAGTGGGATGTGCTAAGGTCTTGTACTGCAGGTCTGACAATTTGTTCTCTTTGACCGTACTAAAAATAAAGTTTCTACTTCAGCAAAAGTAAAACAAAACAAAAATTAAAAGCAGAAACATTACCTCAGTTGTTCCAAGTCTCGATTCCTGATATGATGATCCTCTTCCATTTTCTTTCGAAGCTCGTTGTTTTCTTGTCTGAGCTGCTCACAGAGAGTCTTTAAAACCAAAAAAGAAAGAAAATACACCCATATTTATTAGAATCACTCTGTATAATAAAGTTTTTACAACTGTATACCCACAAACAGCCAGAATCATTTAATAAGTATTTGAGGTTAAAGGTATGTGTGAATGCAGTGCATGGTTATAAAAGGGAATTTAAGAGCAAATACTATTTGTCTGTCTGACAACCTTCAAGTTCACAACTTCATCAGAAACAGAAAATATCCTTAAAGCTTGAAATAAAATATAACAAGAATATAAAAGAATATAAAAGCTTAAGGTATAAAGTGCAGTGTACACAGATGTCTAACTAATCATCAACTACAGTACCTGTGATTGTTTTTGTGCATGTCACACACAAACGTGCACATCCGACATAGATTGCTGCAGTGATTAAACAACTTTTTATGTATTTATTCTTAATGTATGTTGTAAATGTAGGTTCTTGTGTGTACATCTGTATCTGTACAGTGTGTCCTATCTGCGCACGCTACCAATAAAATGTGCCACAAAACACTTTTACAGTTCAGGAAGTCAGCCCCTATAACTATTACACAATCCTATGTACAAATCTGGCAGGCCATAACAAGGTGGTATTTACTGTACTGTCTACAGCAGGTGAACAGTTCAGGTAGTACAATAAAATTCAATCATGATCATTGTATATGTTCATGTATTCCTACTGTATGATGGTACTTCAAATAAACTACAGAATATAAAAAGCCATACTGGAGATAACTTGAATATTAAGGCCTTTGACTTTTGTCATGTAGTTGTTGTGTGTCCTACCTGTAAGAGGGAGGTCCTCTGTTCATTCTTCTGGACCTTAGAGGAAAGATGGTGGAACTCCACAGCCATGCGGCCGAGGTGAGCTAACAGCTGGTTGGGGTTGGACTCCTCCGCAAATATGCTAAAAGAGCTCTCTAGTCTCTTCAGTTGGCTCGCGAGCTCGATGTTCTCCTGAGGAAGGAGGGGGATTACTCCTGCCACTGAGCCGGCCTGTAGATACCCACACAGGTAAACACTCAGTCAACCCTGAGCTCACACTTACATTTAAACATACGAGTCATCAAGCAACTATTTCCATGAAAAGTACGGTAGCAGCTGATTTGCTTGAAAAGTCAAACCAGTTTGTCCTGTTGGATTCAAATTCAGCACTCATGGGCTGTAAGTAGTTGTGATAATACTTTTACCAAAATAACAGTTTTTACGTGTGGCAGCTATGTTATCATATATTATTTCTACCCTGTGACAACATGTGACACGCCAGAAATAACATGTGTGCCTGAAATACTATGGCATAGTGTCCTATTAACACATCCCTCAGGATGTAGCGAGTCAATGAATCAGCAGTGTAATTCTAGTCAGTAACAATCCTGGACTTTCCCCTGACTGACTCAAGCTGGAGCTACCAGTATTGAGTTGTTGGTGAGTCAACACACAAAGGATTTATTCCTAATATTAGGGAAATGGCTATAGAGAGGAAAGGCCAACTTTAACTTCAATAAATGACACAAAAAAGTATTAATTTTTTTTTTGGTTCAAATCTAGAGCATTGGGAACATACAAAGCTTTTTGAGACAGCCAATATGATTCAAGAAGTTGGAGCGAATTTTATTTGCTACGTACAGTCAAGGGATCTGCAGTCTTTCCCTCCATATTCACCACCTCAAACTCTGATAAGGCCTCCTGTGAAGACCAAAGCATTAATGCATCTATTGTCTCGACAATTATCACCTGAACAGAAAGCTCTCAAACGCAGTACAAATGACTTACATTGGGCTTCTCAGGCTGAAGGGTCTTCCCTAAACAGCTTGTCTGCTCCTCTTTCTGCTCTACAGTGGGGTGTAAACAGGGTTTACCTAAAACAAGCAATACCAACATCAAGTCAAGTTCGTTTTATTTTTGTGATCACATTTAAAAACAACCGATGGTGCTGATCAGGTTTTACTGAAGTCAAAAACGACGCCATTCCATTACCACACTGAGTAATAATACATAGATATGTATAAACGTCTACAAAGGAAAATTCCTCATTAACGCCAACTCTATGGGACCTACTTTGTGTCTCAGTCTGAACGGGCCCTCCCATACACAGACTGGCGGCAAAGCTGGAGGACTTGAGGGCTTCGTTGTCCCGCACCAGTTCCTCAACTCGTTGCCGAAGCCTTGATGCCTCTGATTGAGACTCTTCCAGCAAGTCACCTAAAAGTTTCAGAAATCAGATCTTGTCTCTGTCCAACAACACTTCAGCTGCTGCTAAGGCTACAACTATCTGCACGAGCAGTCATCAAATAGGATGTCGTAGAGGTTTACAGGGAAATTACGCGTAAACAGCACTCCTTTAGTGAGTCACAAAAGAAGCAATCAGGTCATTCATGTCATCATATGCAATCTTTTTAAAGACGGCCAATGTAGATGATCAGGTTTTACTACATTCAACCACAATTGCTGCAAGACAGTTTCACTCTTGCATTTGTATATTTTGACTGGACAGTCTTCACAGCTGCTACAAAACAAGCTAAACAGTTTTCCTTTATATATTATGCAAACACCGAAAGATAAATGGACATCCTTCCATATATACATCTGGCAAAATAAAATCTTCAGTTATTAATACACAGAGCAGATGTGTAGTGCCAAAAGAGCAGGTGGTATAATCATTCTGATAACCACGCTTCTCTTTAGGAACCTACCTAAGCTCTTAAGTCCTTTCATCCGCTCCCTCAGTATGCTGTTCTCCTCCAGTAGCTGTCGATAGCTGCTTCCCCCTCCGGCCTCCTCCCGGGCCTTGACCTCACACCCACCTGGATCATAGATGCGGTACGGACCTTTCCCTTCCATAGCCGTCGCTCACTTCCTATACATGGTCCTCTGAACTGTGGAAACAAGACAGACACTGTTATTTTTAACCAAAAACTACTCAGCATAAGAATACAGACACTTATTTAAGAAGTCTGGAGTAGTTGATCTCTACAAAAAACAAACTCTCTCATCACTTGTGTCTACAACTGGAAAATAAAGCTTGAAATACAAACAGAGGTGATCTGAAAGCTGAAGCACTGGCAACATGAGGATAAATAACTTAATTTCTCTTGTCTTAAACTAGTGCTCTTCCTAAACATAGAGTATAGACACATTACATCCACTAAAAGTAACAGCAAACAGTGTTTCTGACACTTCTCGATGACAGATTAAATAATTATCACCCACTCAGACATCCCACTGTCTGTTCTAGCATCATCGACCTCTTTCTAAGTTACAATCTACACCAGGAGGAGTATAAATGAGGAATATAAAGACTGCCCGACGTCTGTGAGACAAAGCAGGAGTATCACCATGATGCCAGGATGAGACATATGGCCAAAAGAAGAAAAGAAAATGTGCTAGCGTTTGTGATGGCTAAATATGACAACTACAACGTCCACATCCGAGGAAGAAGAAAAAAAAGAGACAAAAGCAGAGAAAAAAAAATTACGTGAATCCTCCTGACAGACATCTACCCAACAGACGAGAATCAAATACAGCACAATCTAGCTAATGATAGCTACCTTGATTGGCTGAGGAAGGCTAATATTAGTTTTCGCTGTTGTCATGCAAATTGCTAGCAACATCTTCGTTAGCTGTCGGCTAGCTAACACTAGATGACAGTGCGGGACGGTTACCCGCACGGTCCTCTTATTTACCCACTAAAGATACTTTTATCGATGCGGTATGTCGGCCGAAATGCGGGTGTTAAACGACGAAACAAAAACCCTCCTAAAAACAAAGAGGTGTCTTTTCGGCTGGTACCTTTCAGCTCGCAGTGGCCTCTCTCGTCTCGTCAGACATCTATTGCGGAAGTGGTGTACTGAGTCTCTGCTGTAACCTGGGAAATTCCACCTCGCAACGTTTGATGTAAACAGCGATGATTGACAGTAGCGCCGACCAATCAGCGCACAGCTCTCGAGCAGTGGGGCACCAACGGGCGCTACTGACCGTAATGTAAACACTGGAGCCAGATGCTTTACATGTTCCTGTTTCATCATCGAGATTTTACCAGAATTACAAATCCCGTCCACATGATTCACTTTGAAATAGGTATACAAATGAGGCTCACATGATACACTCATACGGGACTTTGTAATGATACTAATAATGATAGTAAATAGCTTGAATTTTCTCTCAACCCTTACATACTGTTCACATTTAATGGCCTCACAGCATGGTTTTGGTCATAATAAGTCTCTATATCAAATTTTGAACCAGATCGATTAAGAATGTATCAATAGCCTATCTATAAATTGATGATCAGTTCTTAATTTACATTTAAGAGAGCAGTGTGAGTGTCAATTCTATATAGAGTCTATGATATTGTCTCATTATAAAATACTCATGGCATGTATAGTTTGACAGTTTCAGGAATCCCTAAAACCACCAGTTTTCCTTGATTTGACCCACACTGGTGGATCAAAAATCTACCTAAACAGATAAAGGTCAAATCTGGCTTCAGTGTACGAAAATTTTTAGCAAGTGTAACATTTTTCAAGTGAACTATTTTCATTTTGGTGTATTTTGGGTCACTGTTGGAAAAGTCATATAATTTAAGCCTGAAAGAAAATTTAGGGTATTTTTTCAGCTGTCAAATGTCAAAGCAGGTCAAATTTGACCTGATCAGCATGTCAGGGTTAGACTGATTACTACTCTAATTTTTACCTCTTCAAACTCAGTCCAGGGACAAACCCAACAATTTTCACTGAATGACTTTCTTTCTCATTGATAAATTCAGAGAAGGTTCTGCTGGGGGTTTCTGAGATTGCATCACATATTTCCTCTGAACTAGGGGGACAGTAAGGCCTACTTCACATTACACAGAGCTTTTTAAGTCCACACTGTAGGTTAACAGGAAATATTTGGCAAGACCTATATCATAATGTCCTAAATATGTGAGTTCACTGTTGATTATTACATAGAGTATCATTTTAATTATTTTATCCTTTGTTATTTTGCCTTTAATATTACAAAATGAATAAAATAGTGAAAAATATCCATCAGAGATCAAAGTGCCGGATTCAAACAACTTGCTTTAGGCAGTCGAAACACATCCAGTGTACAAAGGATGATTAACATTATCCACTGATTGATTAGCCGTGTGACCCAAGTGTGGACAAAGCAGGTACAGAAAATGACTGATTAACTAACTAATTATGGTGATAGAACAATATCATCTAATGTTTTAGTTTATTAGTTTAGTTAAGTTTTTCTGTGCATATTCAAAGCTTCTACCTGTGTACACTGACTATAATAATTGTCCTTCATATCGAGGCAATTTTTTTTTCAAAACGGCTTGATATCCCTCTATTAATTTAATAAAAGAAAATATTAAGAGCACACACACCACACCAACATAATCAACCCAATATTTCTTTGTCAGTCCTTTACTAAACTTGATATCTAAACTAAAATCTAAGTATTTCTGTAACTGTTAATTTTACAGATCCAGTTTCCCTGATACTGTGTGGTGTGTGATAAACATCACACAGCTTATCACACAGTATGGCAAAGAAAATAAAAATAAATCTACATTTTTAGAATGCTGTGTCATTCATCGGTTGAGAGGTGTTTGTCAAGGAGCACTATGCCACACAAAGGACAGTCTCTGTTTGACTAAACTTTATTTAGAGCCCCCAATGGATCATGAATGAATCATTTAGAGCAATAGTGACATCTTGTGGGAATTAACAAACAGATAATCTGCGTCATATCTCTTCCTCAGGGAGTTACACAGACCACTCTTTTAACTGGAAGCGCGGCGTATGATACTGTGTAATTCAGACCAAGCACAATCAGACGGAAACACACAAGCGCAGTCCTAACTGAGTCCTCCACGTTTTAAAGGCTCGACAATGAGTAACAATGATTAATTTAAGTAGTATATAAATCACAAATAAAAACCTATCAACAAGAACAATAAAGACAGAGACTTTTCTCGAGGTGATTTTAGAGCATCGGCCTTGGAGGTCTTATCAGGAACAATGTTCTGTTAATACAGGAAACACCCAGTTTGCAAATAGTTGTACGCTATGGATGACATGATTAATGATAACGCAAAGTAATCAGAAACACACCTTTGTTTTATACATATGAAGCCACCATTGTTACATCCTGCAATGCAAAAACGTGGTGTACCAGTAATACTGTAAAACATGTTAGATAGGACTTGACTGTACCACTCATTTGTGTCTGACTAACTTCTCGAACAGAAAATCTTACTGTAAGCAGAATGAGTGAGGAAACAAGAGAGAGTGGGTAGACAGCCTGTGATGTGTGGACTCCGTAATAACAATAATAATAATAGGCCTTTTTTTAGATTTATTTATTTTATTTTTTATATATATCAACATGTATCCTAAACTGCTGTAGATTCAAGCAAAGAGTCACATGCTTCAACCAAAACCACATACATACACAGACACAGCTGCATGCATCAAATCAGCCAGAAAATGCTGGTAAAATGTGTGAATGCTTCCCCCTGAGAGCCATTTGTTGGCTACAGGAAAACGCACACACACAGTTCATGTGGTGCACGCACACACACACACAGAAGTTGTTTTTTCCTCAGTCCTGTGCCTGCCACCAAACACCTTGTCTGTATGTATTGGTGCACAGTGTTTCCACTTCGAGCTGCTGGTATGCGCTAAAATAATAAGCAGGGTGATGACTCGGAGCCTGAGAGCACAAAACAAAAAAACAAAAGCCTGAGGATACAGGAAATGTCACCCATCATTTAGTCCTGCTGGGTAACAAATTGCACACTTTGTTTTCTCCTCCTACCCACTTCTCAAAACATTGCAGAGCATCTTCCTGAACGCACAAAGACAGGAGAGATGGCAGATGACGTGAGAAAGAGTAATCATCAGATTGAAGGCCCACTGTGTCACAAGTATGCACCTCACCCTGCTCAGACACAGGGGCAGTCCATCTCCTAGCAGCAGAAATTAGCAGCTGATAGTCATTAGCGCAACTTTATACAAAATGTCCTTTTGTTAGCCCAGTACTGCTGTCCTCCCCGAGGCTTTAAATCAGGGATATTATCACTGTGGGTCTCTATTTCAAAATAAAATACTAGACATGATATGCACTGCCATCAGTTCTGGTTTATCAGCTCATAACAGGTTATTTTTTTAATCATTTCTAACTGCAAATCCAAATTCTAGTTTTTATTTAAAGTCCAAGAAACCTGTGTACCAGATCTTCAAGTGCAGTTCTCTCAGGCTGATTTCTAATAAGAACAATAATGAATATGTCTCTCTTTAAGCTACACTTACACTGGGTTGTTTTCTTAATTTTTTATAGTATACTTATATTTTAAAAAACAACAAACATTTAAACTAAAACTAAAAAGCATGATGAAATAAAAAGGCTGCTACATCCTCAGGGTATTTGCTTAGGAATAAATAGCATCTGCGTACTGTAGGAAGTACTGATAAATAGTTAGAAAAGTAATAAAGTAATTTTCCCCTCATAAAAAGAACAGAAAATAGACTTTTCACTTTGTTAAATTTGCCTGCTATGTTCTCTTCCAAACAAAGGGCAACAACACTTTCCTCAGTGACAACATAAAATGACTGAAACCCACCCTGAATTTATAAACAGGAAGAAAAACTATAATGCTATGGATAATATGAACTTTAAAATATCCTTTACCTACATCTCTAGTCTTAAAACAAATAAACAACAACTCACCCACACATTCGACTTCTATCGGAGAGGCACTTTTTAAGGAAACTGGTGAATAGGGGGGGAAGCAATTTCACTGTCAGACTTGGGGAATTCCCATAACCCAAATGGCCTGATATTGTAGGCTCAGCCTGAACAGAACCTGGTGTGTGTCCAACTGCGTGGCCTGCCTTTACTGAGTAACACAACACATGAAGAGAAAATTATAATTAACATAATTTTTTTGCATTGGAGCTTGCAGCACGTACACAACACTGCACACACAGATGCATGTAAAGTAACCTGCATGACACAAAGGAGCCAGAAACTTATAATGCATGATGTGACGAGAACAACATTTGAGAAAAATGCACAAAGAACCTGTACTCTACATATACTCTAACTTGCATGCACAGTTGAGGCAGCCTTCATACTTTACAGTGCATGGCTTCTTTGCATGATCACACCATGATGCTGCAACAGACATGGAGTGGAGATAAGAAGTACTAAAGCAACAACACCCGTGACTCTATGTGAGAACATAACAGCTTTGAAAGAGCATGTGTGAACCATTTAATTCATGATGTACAAGTCGGACATTTCCACAGCCTCAAAGTTCCCCCAGCTATCAAAAGGGAAATTCAAGAACAGAGTAAATATTGATATTAACAAAGTGCTATTGAAGTAATCTCTTAATCGCTTGTAATTATCATCAAATAGAGCAATTTCACATTGGGTGTGCCATTCAAAGCGATGCGACTGACTGACTGACTGACTGCTGCAGACTCTATTTGTTGCCTTGGATTTTGGCGTACTGCAGGGGATTTCCTCACCACATACATCTTTTTTCTTCTTTCCTCTTTTAACTCGAAATGGCCTGACAACAGCTGCGCTCACACATACGCAATGAACTGAGACACGAACAACAGGCAGCTGTCTTGCACTTTTCTTCAGCATTAACAAGCACACAAGTGCAACTGAGACCCGTAAATTTAAGTGTAAAGAGACTTATTAATACAGAAAAGTGTAAACTGCACTTTTACTCTGCTCATTTAAATGTGTCGGTGTTTAGGTATCTGTTCAGTCACGCTATACCTCTGAAACCTATTGAGATATTAGTTTGAATAAAATGTTACTTTTCATTTACCATCAGCCTTTTTTGTTTGTTAACCGTAGTTCATGTGTAAGACCTATTGTCATTCTGAGTGACAATAGGTGATGGGTATTTTTGGGTTTGTTAAGCAGAAGAGGTATGAAATTAGAGTGGGGGTTTCCTGATGTTAGATATTTTAGTTCCCATTTTGCTTAACCCAGAACTATTGTCAACACAGTTAATCATTGAGCTGCACCGTAAAATAAAAAACCAGGAACTCACCCGCTGCACATACGGTAAATACAAGGTACAGGAGGACAGTGTGCGGTTGATAGGCAATAAACAAGAACATATATTTTTCAGAAGAAAGACAAAAGAAAAAAGTTTGAATTTTTTTTTTTTTTAATTCAGGTATGTGTGAAAATCACAGTACTCATTGGTTCTTATTGGACGGCCTACAGTGTGAAGGCACTGCTTCTCCACTATGCTGTACACATGAAGCTCCTTTCTACACTAATCTTGTGTTACACATTACTCCATAAAAAAAGAAAACAGAAATAAAAGACAGGAAAAGTCGATGTGAGGGCAGAAACTGGCTTGCAAGGCTAAAGAGGTCATAGGTCACTTGGTTTGGCTGAGGAGTGGCAGCAGTTAGGAATACTGACAATTCGTACCGACGTTAACCACCACAGTTTCATTCTGTGATCCAGTTTGTCTTGTGGTCACTGAAGTCTGTGAACGAAGCTGCAGGCACATGACAGGTTTAATCTTCCCCTCCACAGAGAATCAGCAGGGTTTTACGGTAGTCTCCTGAGGTGTCACCCTGAACATGGACGGAAAACACACACACACACACACACAGCAGGAGTCAGTTAATGGAAAATACTGCTCTCATCATGTTTGGGTCTGCTGACATTGATTTGGTCATCGCAGAGCTCAGACTGGAAAACAAACAGAATTTATTTGTGGCTCAGACTTTAGCAAAACTGCCGAGCAAAACTCGTGAAATCAGCGAAAAGCAACAAAGGAGTTAATAGTGGAATTACCCTTTATATCAGCTGACACTCATCTAGATTTCTACTTTGTAATCAGCATCTCGCTCATGTAACATCATAACTTTTTTAAAGAAGTACTTCCTCATTTGGGGAATCACACTTATTTGGTTGTATATTTACTGTATATGATAGCACTTTCACATCTGTTTGGTAAACATAAAACTACAGGGGATCATTTTTTAGCATAGCTGGGAATAAATACAACTGGAACAAGCAGAAACAGGCAGTTAGACTTTGTCATACAGCATCAACACACCAGCACTGATAAATCTGCTGCTAACTCTAAGCCAAAAATGTAAAACTTTTATTTTAAATATATATTTTTAATGCATCTATCTGTGCTAATATTTCCCTATACTTGTTTAATTGTTCATCTATCAAATAAATACACACTGAAAAACACTGCCTTGCTAAATAAAAGTACAGTTTACACAATACACACACTTCACAAAAACCGATGTACAGGAATTCTTGCTGTTGCATAATCTGTTAATTTTCTACCAAAGCCCATCCAGGGCACCCTACTTGTTTGCCTATATTGGTGTCATGGTGATTGCATCTGTAAGTTATTATAGAACTGCTTTTAGGAGCTTCCGGTGGCTGCCAGCCAATCACAGAGCAGACACACAGAGAGGAAGTTAAGCATGCAAGGGGAAATTCCTAAACAGCTGTGCCGTAGCCACAGACCCATAGTCCACCGCAGGAAGCTATAGATTGCCGTACCCCACCACCCCGCCACAGCAGCAGCAGCAGAAGAAGAAGAAGGAGGAAGGATGTGCAACACACACACACACACACACACACGGTGCAGAGCGAGACAAAGGCGATGAGAACACAAAAACTCCACAAAAGTCAAATGAGAACACAACAAACCCACCAAGAGTGTTAGTTGACAAAGACTGCGACTTACAATCATAGTTTCTACCTGGATGAATTCATGGAGGGTGGCGTCGTGTGTTTCCTTGAACTCTTTACGGACGTTGAAAAGGTCAACCTCGCTGCGGGACACCATGATGCGGATCAGCGCTCTGTCGTCTGTACCAAGGCCCTGCAGAGGAGATCAATGGATACTGAGTTTATTCTGATTTAGTCGGAGTAGCTGCGACTGTCTGAGAGCACAAAACCTCAATATGGCCTTATCACTTGTTTAGTTTGCTGTCCAATGCCCTGATGACATGCAGCTGAATTATACAGCTGCAAGAACTTGCACCATTTAAGCCACTTTGAGTAAATACCTTCATGGCTTTGTACAAACGGTCTGCAAAATAAGACGGCTGGTTCTTCACACTGCGAACTGCAACAGAGAGAAAGAGTGACAGAGGGCCGAGGTGGAGTCAAAGAATAGATGTGGTCGGCAGCATTAACTGTGATACACATGAAAGTAAAATATCATCAAGCTTAAGGTCAAAGACATTTATTACCTATTGCAAAAAAGGCATTTTTCACATCTCCTGACATTTCCTTCTTGATAATCTGCTCAATGTCCTTGTTGGAGCATTTGACAAACTCCTGGAACACTGTGAATAGTAAAAAGTACAATCATCAGCATCATCAGCCATTTGTATTTAAATTTAAATGAGCATGCATCTACATTTGTAATGGTTAATCATTGCAACCTCTCCGGAGATGGGGGAAGCTCCTCGTGCACAGAATACTCATGAACTTCATTTCCATGTCGTCAGAATCTGCATTGCAAGCATCTGCGAGTTCCTTGTATGTTCGGGAAAAACAACAGGAACAAACATTTAAAATCATCTTCCATTTCATCTCCATAAAGGGGAAACTAACTCATGCACTAAATCACCTGAGCATCTGCATTAGCCCTTTCCACGTCTGCAGGGCCCTCCTCTCTTGCACCCTGCACACAGTAAAGAAGGTTAAGTTATTAGCTCAACTTTGATCTACTAAATATCAGCGGTTAACCAGGGACATGTTGTCTTCTTTTATATTATGTGTGCCCAGACATTGTGAAAGAAACGCAAGGAGGTGATTGAATAAACTGCCGACTGTAGCACAGAACACAAACCAGACTGCAACCACTGAGTGGGCGTGGAAATTAAACACAGTCTGAGTTCTCATGATGATGAACATGTACCTGCACGAGAGAAACAAGGATGCGACAGAAGTGGCCTGATGTGTCTGACTGAATGGCTTCCTCCAGAGACTTCTTGTAGGCTGTGGAGAGTGGGTATATGATATAAAGCGAGTAGGTTTCCATTGTGATTGTTTTAAACCATTTTTTCTCGTATCAGACGCACCACTCTGATAGGCAGCATTCATGGCTTGTATTTCCTCGTTGCTCCTGGTAACCAGGATCTCGATCAGAGCGTGTTCATCTGTCCCAGCCCCCTGTCAAAATGAAGATTTTTAAGGACAAAGACACAGAGGAGTATCCCAACAGCAACGACAAAAACTAAAATCCAGATGAATATGAACCACGTACACCACCAGTCACAGATTTGGGTACAGCTGTAAAAACAATAAGGATCTACTCATTTCTTACACATGTTTAACTGAGTTGCACATATTTAAAACAGCTTTGTCACTCCAACTGTCACACACTGGAGAGGGAGAGTTTTGGTCTCAGGATATTTTACTGGTTCAGAGAATATGTGGTTAATATACCTTCATGTTTTGGTTGTTATATATGTTTATGTTTGTATTTTGTATGTTTTGTGATTTATGGAGTGTTTGTATAGGGTGTACCAAAACTTTTGACTGGTGGTGCACCTATGGAGAGATACATGTAACCTCATGTAACCTCACAATATCTGTGATCAGCGAGGAACACTTTGTGAAATATAATTACTAAAACGTGATTGATAGTTCTGTAAATTTAAGTCAAAATAGCTAAGTGGGTGTGTCAATAAACAAAACATTACATTCAAATATATAACAAGGTATCATTTCAATTGTGAAACACTAGTTTTGCATGTAACTGTTGTTGGTTCAGAGTGAAGGGGGAGTCCTGTTTGCTACACAAGGAAATTTAGTCAATGCTTGATGAGTTAAAAATAAAGTTATTTGATTAGCAAATGTGTAATTGTCATGACATCCAGGCACTAACACCACCCCTCTGTGCCAAACACCACCCATCACAGGCTTGGAAAACAAACACCTGTATATATTTATGGAGATGTAAGTTCAAACATGAGTTCTTCTCTCTTTACACACATTAAATAACATGCTAGCAGTTCACATAAGAGGCACCACATTGTCACTTAAAGAAATCACACCATCAGGTGTTTTGGTCCTTTATTACCTCCATTGCCTTTCTCATCATTTTGGCATCAAACTCAGCTGGGGTCAGCATGAGCCCGATGATCAGCCTCTCTAAATTCTTTGACAGTTCAGACTTCAGGTCCTTCATCAGATCCTAGGAGACAATCAATCACAGTGTGTTGTTAGGAAGTTGATATAAGAAGCATTTTATACTGGTAATGAGATTTTGAACAGTTTGTTAACAAACCCAGTGGTATATATAAAAAAATAAATAAATCAAAGTAAGAGATGTGCTCTAACCTTAAACTGTATATAGATGGACAAAGCATCCAGGGTCCAAAAATAAGGCCAATGCATAACTGAAAAAAAATGCAATACCCCCGATGGCCACCAGATGCTGGCTCTGAAAATGCTGACAATCTGATGTCATTAGCTAAAATGAACGCTTCCCTAAGTGATCTGGAGATTCATCAGAAAATAAATTCACCATTAAGGAGATTTTAGGCTCCAAAAAGACGACAGTGTCCATGGGTTCAAGGGTCAGACCCACCTCCTCACTCCTCCCTTCATATTCCAAATATGGTCAAATGATGATCTCCCAGCTTGAAATCAGTGGGTGATGTCATGTTAACGTTGTCCTTTCTATATACAGTCTATGCTAACTAGCACCTTTGGTTATTTATGATTTATTTTGAATCGTTCGTCTCGCTCACCCTTCCCAGTAGAGACTTGAAGGCCTGTCTGATCTCTTGCCTCTGTGCATTGTTTCTCTGTGCAACAATGTCAATAATTGCATCTTCATCTGTTCCTGTTGTCACAAAAGAAGCCACAAGACACAGGAATTAGTTTTGTAAAACAGCAACAGCAGTGTTAACGTGCTTTACTTTTTCAGGCATGCATACCGAATCCCTTCATAGCTTTCCTCAGTGCTTGTGCATCAGCAGCAGGGTCAAAGTTAGGTGCAGGCCGGACTGTAGGCCTCAGCTGGGAGGGGAGGAAATCACAAAATTAGAACAATTAGATTCAGTATTTGTACACACACACAAACATACAAAGTGACAATAAATAAAAATAACATACACCATAACTCTAAGCTTAAACAATAAACACAGAGGTATGCAACACATGCAAAACAGAAATCTTCATATGATTTGCTGTACAGAGATAACATAATTATGAGCATGTGAAATTTTATGATAATAATCTTTGAGGGGGTGAGTGCCCTCTTGAGGTTAGAAGTCACGACACTACCAACAGCGAGAAAGGTTGGTAGGCTGAAACACAGCCCGGTTTTGTAAAGCGTTAGTAAGGCAGCCTTTTGTTGACAAAAATGCTGAGATCTGTGCGATATTCACCGGCTCCGAGGACAAAGCAAAAAACAAAAACTACTTGTATTGCAGCATTCTGATCATATTCAGTGAAACAAAGTCTTCACTGTGCAAACACGGCTGCGTTATCGGCATTGCCAGGAGCACATCATTGCAGGGCCAGCAGGTAAGTGAGATACAAGGCACTGCCAAGCCAAACATGCAGTGACACATCTAAAGTGCGAGCGAATGGGGCCCAAACCTGCACTTTGGTCATGGAACTTAATTCCCACATCTTGTAGGCTATCTGAGCAGCTTCAGGGAAGAACTCTCCAGCTAAGCTGTAACGATCAGTTTGACACAACACAGCATACTCAGCAAAGCAGAGCAGAACAGAGTGGAGACATTTCCAGGAATTTAATACACTCTTAGCTACACAGGTTCACTTTACTTTGAGAAAATATTCATCATCCTATCAGCTTCACCTATTAGTTTTCTTTCACTGCTATAAATATAAATTTGAGTGTTACTAATTCAGAAAACAGCCAGTATGAAAAGTGGTGTTTTATCACCCCCATCTGGTGGCTGCTTTAGTTTGCAGCCGCACTGTAACTCACTCATCATCTCCTCCACACAGGTTCAGCAAAGTCCTCTTGTAATCCCCTGATGTATCATCCTAGATGACACACACACACAAAGTCATATTAGTGTCGTAATACATTCAGATTCTAATGAGTGTGTATACAACATGTTTTTTTTCTAACCTTTATCATGTTATAAAGCGACTTCTCGTATCTGAGGCGGAAACACTCCCGGATGTCCAACATATCGATTTCAGAGCGGGAGATCATGATCCGGATCAGAGTGTTGTCAGCTGTACCAAGACCCTGGGAATGGAGGACACAATAAGCCAATGTGTACATAACCTTGACCAATTTTAAATACTATATAATAACTTCAATCTGCCATAAGGGAAAAAAAAGTGTCCTCATGGCTGTGCTGGTGAGGCCTGGCTGCTTGTGTTTACCTTCATCGACTTGTAAAGGCGCTTGGCGAAGAACATGGGAACACTCCTGATGCACTGCACTGTGAGAAAACACCAGACGTGAACACTTTGTTAAATAAACGTCCTGACAGTGTGCGTGTGGTTGGAAATGTTACTCCTTACCAACAGCCAGCATCAGTCTCTCGAAGTCCCCGGAGAGCTCGTTCTTAATGCTGTCCTCGATGGACATCTCTGTAAGCTTCTCATACGCATCAAAAACTACACAAAGACGAGACAACATCATGTAATTACCGTATTTTCTGGACTATAAGCCGCTACTTTTTTCTGACGCTTTGAACCCTGCGGCTTAAACACCGGCGTGACTCATGTATCGACGGCACGAAGCTAGTTGGCTTTTTACAAGCTAGCAAGCTCCGCGCCGCCGATACATTTAGCCTCGTCACATCAGACCCGGTCAGAGTGGACCACATGAAACTGTTCAAATAAATTCAATAGCGGATTATAGACAGGTGCGCTCAATAGTCCGGAAAATACGGTATGCTATCATCCTGTCATATTTTCAGCTACGTCAACTTTAACCTGGTAAACAGCTTTTAGCTCAGAGCCTCACAGATCTACTAGCATGGCAGCTGATTCTCCAAACAACCATATTAAAGCAACTCTATCAGAAGTTTCTTTCCTCCTCTGCCATCTGTGCTGTAATGTGTTTGACTATGACACACATAAGTACAGCTCTGAACAGCTGGCTTCAATAACGTACAGTAGACTAAAGAGTGTTACCGTGAAGAATTTTCATAATTACACTCCCGGCAGCTTTTAATGTGCTGTTAACTCCTGAGAGACTTGAGGTCACAGTGGGAACGTCTCGGATGCCTCACTGTTGTGTTAATTTCCCTGAGAGTGATGCTCACCCATGCGGAGGTGGGTCACGCTGCGGTTTCCCAGGATCATGATGAATTTGGCCTCGTCGGTCCCCCACTGCTCTTCTCCAGCTGCATACAGGTCCTACACAAAGCGGGAAAAACTAAATGTTACAGATAAGGCCTGAGGTCTGAAACTGAACTGACCCTAATTAGTAGATAAATGTTACACTGGAAATTAACATCACGTGTGTTTTGGCAGCGTCTCCCAGAGAGTCCTCAGCTTTGATCCAGACTGAAATATCTCAACTACGGCTGAATGAACATGACATTCATGGTTCCTAGAGTGTTAATCCTCCTCAGTGCTTCTCCTGTATTTTGCTTTTGTGATGAAAAACTAATGGAAATGTTGCTAAAGTAAAGTGATTATTATTGTTTAAAAAATGTCTTCAGGTTTGGATCAATAGGTTTTAGTAATTTATATATATTGTGATTGTTTAAATAATGTTTTAAACTAAAAAAGCACAATTAAATAAATGCAATTCAAAGTTAAGTGTTACTCGGGAGGAGCATAAGCATGTGCAGTATCCCAGATGTTCAAGTGTATTGTTATCTGTGTGCAATATCTTTATTAATACGTTTAATTTTTCTATTATTAACTTATATATGCATGCTTTTTACTTCTTTCGGTGCTGAATGTTTGCTCACAAGGGATTAATGAAGTATCCATCTATCATCAGTATCATTTACTATTACCCCCTGCATGACTTTTTGCTATATTAAAGTCAAAGTCAAAAATTAAATCATTTTAAAACAGAGCCACTGTAAAGTCAAAGAACCTGAACATGTTTCCTTCTTTTTATTTGTCATAAAATGTCGAAGCTCTCACTTGTGCATCCTGCTCCACCAGGTCTGCATCCACCACTCCTGACTCGTCTCTGGTCCCCTGAAACCATCAAACCAGAACAATACACTTTAAGCCTCCATCGTGTGTCGGACTGGATGTTCACATCAACTCCTCCGTGAACCGACCTGAAGTAAAACAACCAGCATCTTCTTAAAGTGGCCTGAAGTGTCTCCAATGATGTCCTCCTCTATGTCTCTGCCATAAGCTGCAGACACAGACATGAGTGTGAAATGCAGCCAGATTCTCACACATCATATGTTTATTTAACATGCCTTACCATCGCTGTATGCTGCAACCATCTCATGCATCTGTTTGTTGTTCCTGGATGCCATGACTTCAATCAGGCACCTCTCATTTGTTCCAGCTCCCTGAAAACAGAGCGTAAAGTTAAAAACAAAACACCTTCTGCTTTACTGAATAAGACTAAAGTGAGGAATAAGAGTCTTACTTTGACTGCATCATGGATTTCTTTGGCATCATGGTACGCTGGCGTTCTCATCAGACTGACAATGAGACGCTCAAATTTTCCTGTCAGCTCATATTTCAGATCTTCAATCAGGTCCTGATGAAATAGCATCACAAGAGTTATACACACTGCCTACAATTTAGACACAGAGTTATTATGTGGCAGGATGTTCTTCAGATACTTAAACTGTGTCTGAAAATGTGACGTACAGAGTGTTCATGTGTACCTTTCCAAAGCTGCATTTGTACGCTGCGATGACCTCCTGCCTCTGTGCGTTGCTTCGAGAGGTGACCAGGTCCAAGATGGCCTCTTTATCGCTACCTGAGGAACAGAGAGCAGCATTTTTCTGTTTCATTTTTTTTTTACAGAGGCTGACCTCAGACTGCATCGCTGTTACGACTGCTGTGGGAAATTCTCTGCATAACGATCAGCTGACAAGTGGGGAGGGTGAAAGACGACCTTTACACCTCCGCGGCCAAAAATCACAGAGGAGTGATGCACTCACCGATGCCTTTCATAGCATTGTAAAGGGCCTCGGCATCAGCGCTGGGATCAAAGTCCGGAGCATCTGTTATTGTGCCTCTGAACACCTGTAAGAGGATGAAATAGTTCAGCCACAATAAAAAATGAAACCTTATAGTAATGAAACCTTAAAGTATTACTTCATACTTCTATGTCCACATTTATGTAAACATTTCAGAGCTGCTGATACTGAGATTGTGTGAGGAGATTTTTCCTCCTCATCACATCACATTAATACAGTTTGTACTCATGTTTGTTGCTGATTCTCCCTGATCAAGTTCATCAGTTTGATGGATTATGTGACTTGAGATGTTTTTATTAGTGAAATATATCTATAGCCATTCAATGGATGGATCTGACACATCTCCCCCAGAATGAAATGCAATGACTTTGGTGATTCCTCAACTTTTTTATCTTATGTCACAACTAATACATTCGTTTTGGAGCGGCACGGTGGTGCAGTGGTTTGCACTTGTACCTCACAGCAAGAAGGTTTGAATCTCGGCTCGGGCCTTTGGAGTACATGGAGTACATGGAGTACATTTTTATATAGCACTTTCATGGCTTTAGCTAGGTCCCAAAGCACTTTACAAGGTAACTCATTCACACACACCAATGGCTACCGAGCTGGCCACCAGGCGCTAGCCACCATTGGGGGTTCAGTGTCTTGCCCAAGGACACTTCGACATATGGACAGGAGGAGCGGGGGATCGAACCCACAACCTTACGATTGACATTCACCTGAGCCACAGCCGCCCATTCTGTGTGGAGTCTGCATGTTCTCCCGGTGCATGTGTAGGTTTCCTCCAGGTACTCTGGTTTCCTCCCACAATCCAAATACAGGCTTGTTAGGTGAATTGATTAGTCAGAATAGACCATAGGTGGGAGTGTGAATGGTTGTGTGTGTTAGCCCTGCGATAGGCTGGCAACCTGTCCAGGGTGTACCCCGCCTCCTGCCCATTGACAGCTGGGATAGACTCCAGCAGACAACTGTGAACCAAGTGTGGAGAAAGCAGGTATAGAAGATGACTGACAAGTGTTTTATGACCAAATATAATAAACTCAGCTTCCTGCTACACATCACTATATTAGTATGATGTTTCTTTGATGGGTTAAATGTGCCAAAACAAGCACAGGAGAAGATGATCTCATGTTGCTAATGTAAAAAAAAACAAAACAAAAAAAAGATTCTCCATTCTCCTCTTTTTCAGCCCAGAAAACAGTATAAACACAAAAGGATTGAATGTAAACTTCTCTAACTTCTACAGGACTTAGAATCAGCTCCACTTTGCTTTTTCAGGGTCAAAAGTTTCAGCTGCATATCTCACTTTTTAACAATGCACTAGCATCAACCCACACCTCTTTGCATAAGAGGAGTAGTGGTCTCTGCAGAAATGAGTGATGAGACACAGGGACAAGAGGAGCAGCCAAGTCTGTCATTACAGCAGCAGCTGACTACCTGCACCTGTCCCACCCCCAACAGACGGGAGTAAAACCTGCAGTGCGTGCGCTTGTCTGAGGCCCGAGCATCTGTGCAGGGGTGGGACAGTGGGTGGATACGTGTGCCAAGGAGTCAGGTTGCATACAGAGCTCCTCTCTTTGCAGGGGTCTGACATGCAATAGTTGAAATACAGTGAACACAAATGCAACTTCATAATACTCATGTTAAGATGATCTAAGCTCAGCCATTCAGGGCAATAAAAAAAAATACTAAATCAGTCAAGGTATTGAAACTGCAGCTGCTGTCGTAGAGATTACTGCTGCATTGAGGCTGTCTGCCAAAGTGTGCTCTCCACCCAGCTCAGAGGCCACTGCACATGCTCAGATCCTCTGCTTCACTACAGTGACCATCACTCTTCACGACAGCTGGAGAGCTTCACCCACATAGCAACACAGGCACAAATACAACCCCCCTAGCAACAAGCTTTTAACTCAACTAAACTTTTCTTATAATAAAGCTGAGCCCTCGTGAATTTCATATTATTAACAAAATAACTCCTTCTCCATTTTTGTCTACGTGCAGCTGGCTACAACTTTGCAGAGTATAATTAAAAGTAAGTGTAGGTTTCATCCTCAAGTAAAACAAGAATGACAGAGACTTACAGCTCAGACAATAAACTCTGGATGGCTGCCACGAGGCTAAAACAATTCTGCAAAGCACTGACTTTGGAAAGATGCTGTCAGGTGCACCCATCAGATGACACCCAACACTGCAGCCTTTATGATGTGGAGGGCTCACATGGTGGCAGGTGGCAGCAGATGACCTCAGCCTATCCACACCTCATTCAATGGCACACAAAACCACCCACAGACACAAGATCCGGTCAGCAGCTTGATATAGGCCACATCATACTTACATAAGAGACTTGTCCACTTACCATATCTACCAGATACGCAGGTCCTCTGTGTCAACACTGGTCGGGAATCAATAGTTTCAGGCCTAACGAAAGAGAGAGAAAATGCTGAGGTAAGCCTGGACAGGAGCATTGCAAAACATCACTATTGAAGGTGTCACTGTCCTCGGCTGTGCAGGAAATCATGTTGCAGAGACACATAATGATGATCCCTTGTTCTCCTGAGTAAATTCAATGAGGTGGTGTGTTCAGTGTGAAAACTGAGCAGGAGAACAGCACCTAAAAAGGAACAGGGAGTCCTCTTTGTATCAGACTTGACCTTAAATTCACCTCATGTTAGTGGATGGAAATTGCATTAAATCAAGAGGCAGGAAAAGTATTTAGTCACATTTTCCATGCAGCTGCACTCTAACCTATAAAGCAGTCATTCAGACGAGTTAAACATATGGAAACCCACCTACTGACAAGAGACTAGTTCTGTAAACTTCTCCAAACAGAAAATATATTAATTTAAAATCAGAGCTGAGAATTATAGTGATTTTACACACACAGGACTTAGACTCTTTTATTTTCTTCTACAAACTCCATCCAGGTTTTTAATGCTGTACTGTTTGCTTAAGACAGGAGTGAAGCTCTCCCAAAATAGCATGCACAGTTTAGCTTAATGTCAGAATCAAGGTCTGGGGGGGACTGGGTCTCTGGTCTCTATATATACAGAGCCACACCCTTCTCTGTACCCCACACTGTGGAATAAACCTCGGAGGCTGTAAATCTAACTTATAGATTATTGTTCTGAATAAACCTTCTACTTTAAAGTGGTTGGTGAAGTTATAAATGCTCTCCTTTTTCAATATCCACTCATACACTGTCTTTCAGCTGCAAGTCACGTTAAAAATGACGTATCAGCAAACTTCTCCAGAGCATTTCTGACGCAGTCTGCGCTCTCTGAAGATCTCGCGTGCTGAGATCGGACAGAAGACTCACAATGAAGAGCTTACCTTTACTGTGCGTTGGGTGATAGCTGTCCTACTGTCTCTTCTCAGTCCCCGCTTACCCGGTCTAGCTACCTCTCTGTCTGTCTGTCTGTCTGTCTGTCTGTCTGTCTGTCTCCCCCCGGTCAGATTCAGGCCGTCCCGTTACGTGTCCTCTCTGATGACGCAGCAACTGCGGCGCTCTTACGCGCAGCTTCTCACAAGTCTGCGATGTGTGTGTGTGTGTGTGTGTGTGTGTGTGTGAGAGAGAGAGAGAGAGAGGAGGGGGATCCTGAATGTAACGGAGCGATGTTTTACGGTAAAGAACACACTAACACTACATACTGTTCGCCTGGGATCATCTAGATCACATTTAGGTTATTTTTACGCACGTCTGCGTCTGGAAAGTGCCCAAAAGAAACTTCCGTTCAAGCATTTTTTTTTTTAATTCAAACAAAACGTGCATCACTCTTAAATCGTTAATATCACTTATCCTTCAAGTAAATGAGATTTTCTGAACTTTGTCACATGACTGAGGGTTTAAGTTTGATCTTAGAGTGGAGGGCTGAGGGCAGCTTGCTGGCATTGATGTGAGAGTTTGCTCTATTTCTGTCCCGTCAGGAGTCCATTCCAGTAAGAGGGGAGAGGCCTGCATAGTTGAAGGAGCTGGGGGGAGAGAGACAGAAACAATATCAGCACACAGAAGACAAAATGTCCAAAATATGAACTACTAGAAATGCTGTTTTCAACTTGATAACTGTCTTCCTGGAATTACATTTTCATCCACAAATGTGTATCTAGTACATTTTCCATAGGAGGACACATTTATTATTAAATCCCCACAAATTAAAATGCAGTAAAATGTGCTCTAGCAAATTTGTACACTCTCACTGGTCCTTGTATGTTTTTAGTGCAATCCTTCACTGTGACAGTCTAACACTATATATGGAGACAGTTTCCAGATGAGATGAGGTAACTTACAGGAGGTAACATAAACAGTCCAGTACCCCACATCACACAAGCATGACTCAATGTGTTTCCTCCTGGCTGGGACATACTTCATGTAATCAATACTCTCCTAATACTGATGCACCTTCATACTTTATAGCCAGATATGAATAATTCATGTTATTATTTTGGGTACAGGCTGTAAAAGAAGAAGAGCTGGAAATGATCTTCCTGCAGATTGTTTACAGCCAAAGAGAAATAAACTGTTATGTTTAATGATTGGAAAGAGAGAGAAGACACAGATAATACTGTACATACTGTGCAGGAATACAGGGAAGGGACCTTCTTATTTAGAGGAGCAGCTCAATGCAGTCTCTCTATTAACATTTATAGTGATGCTTCAGCAATACTTTCGAATTGGACCAATCGGATTATACTGAAGTAAGAGGGTTAAAATAATATGCCTTGGCAGAAATTCTCTATTCTGCAGATGTCACATTTTTATCCTCTACCCTGATATTTGAAGAAAAAAAAATCTGATTAAAAATGAAAGTTTCTGTCCCTCTGGTTTTGGTTTGTGGTTATTATCAGTGATTCCCTGACATCATTTAACCATTAACATGAGTGACACTTTTCATTCATGTTCCTGTTTAGAAAGATCATGTCGTACCGATGCTATCACAGAAATATAGTTGTATTGCCAATAATCTATTTATTCATAATAACATTTTGTTTACCTTGTTTGTTTGTGTTTCTCTCTCCACCAGTGAAGAGAGAAACAGAGAGGGGGGATCATATGAGGTAACTGTGGACAGTGGGAGGCACCAGTGATGAAACGTTATTGTTGTATACTGACCTCTTCTGCTTTGAAAATGTACTGCACACTGATCAGGAGAATGTAATTTAGAGCTGGCAGAACAGCAAAGTGTAAACTGTTACAGACAAATCATGATCACTATGCATCACCAAGATTACAAAATTATATTATTAGCCTAGAGAAAGTTTGAAGTAATATTCTTTTGACTCAGAAAAGTTTTGATTGCATCCATGATTTGAAAATCATTAAAAAATATTATTGACATAAAGTAACAACAAACATTTTACCAGTAAGTCAACAAGTTGTGCAGTCATGAGAGACTAATTATTTATATTTTCCCTGATATTCACTTCAGAAAATGTGTTTGTATTCCCTGAAATCTGTCCCACAAATTCATAAATCTGAAAATATGGAATAATAACAACAAATGAAGTGAACACAACAGCATTTTTCACATTCTGAATGGGATTTACTGCTCACAGTTCTCACCCGGCGCCTTCCCTGTAATAATGAGCACATTATGATCCAAAGTGTTCGGGAGTGAGAAAGGCTACTTTGTAAGTAATTCCATTGAGTGGGAGGGTCACACAGGCCAGTCTTGTATATATCGCTGTAAAAATCATGTTTCCTTCATCCAACAGTCAACAGCACGGATATTTTTGTCTCGTTGCGCTCTCACAGTCACCAGTTGCTCCTCGTGGGACTGAAGACAAGGTAAAGAACTTGTGTATCTACTGAATAAAAATTACTTTCATCAAGTCCCTGATCTGTTAATTTCAATCTGTGTGTTTTAATATTTTTAACATGTATTGCATTTGTGATGTTTCTTTAAATGCACAATAGAGAGCCACATTAATGCAAATGCAGTGTGATCATGATCAACCTTCTGATCATAAAGCTGCACATCACGTGTGTAGTAGCTGTTATTTAGTTAAGCATTACCCCATTGTCCTTCTGGAAATGGTATCTCAGCGAGTGAGATCTGCAGATAGGAAGCTGGAGCTCAAGTTTGGTCAAAGGTACTTTGACCGTCCACACAGGGCTGCCTTCCCACTCACCTCCCAGCCTGCTGAAGCAGATGCCAGGGGGGATTAGGTGAGCTGAAATCCCCCTGATGGGAGATGAGATGGTGAATGCTACCTCTCAGAGAGTTAAGTGTGTAGCCCGCTGCATGCAGGAGCCATGAAAGCTGCTTTGTCCTCCCTCTCCTTCATTAACTCACAGGGACATTAGTCTGGCAGGCTCACACCTTCGGGTAGAGATGTATGGCTTCTATAAGCCAAACTCCAACATGGTGGCAGGGTCACGGGCTTGTTTCTAAGCAACGCAAACACAAAGGACAAACTTTGAAGTTATAGAATAACACACGCTTGAAAGTCTTGGATTATCTTAAGCTGCAGCTCTCACTTCCATTACAAACACATCATCTCTGTAATAATCCCCAATCATCCTTGTATATTTACTTGTTTGGTTGAATGTCTTATCTTATCTTTTAAAATAAATCACTTGTGTTTGTTTCAGAAGCAAAACAAAACAAGTGTTTAATACTAAGTGCTTGATAACAGTGGCACAGATTATATGATTAAATATACAAATGTCTTATCTTATTTCTCAAAGTGCTTTTAATGAGATATTTTTTTATTTGTTTTCAGCCCTGAATCAAGCTGAAAGGCGGCTTTATCCCTGACATGACATTGCTGTGGTGAGGTGAGAACAAACTGAACTGATCCCACAACATTGTTTTTGATTCTGTTGTCTTCCTCAGATTTATTCAAAGAAGTAATTGTGTAAGTGACTGAAGGCTGAGTAAAGTGCAGTCTCCTCGGAGCAGGGCGTTGTTTGCTGTGCTGTAAGTGTCTATGAAAACTCACGGCATCAGCATTATCATATCAGGTGAAGATAAAGAAGGGCACATATAAAAGAATAATGTGATTTATGGGAATTAGAGATCATATTAATTGTCTCTTGTAAGCACACTGGTGAGGCAGGAAATTAACACAAGGAGCGGTGAGTGATTTGTTTTCTTTATTCAAACTTGAAATGTTAGTGTCATATGACAAGAGAAGTTTATTAAGCTTTGAAAATTGATTATATAGTTTCCATGAATCCTTTTATGGCTCAGCTTTTTTTTAGCAATTACTCGTTATCTCAAATTTCAGCATTTCTAATCAATTAAAAACTAGTCTGATGATATTGTTTCTGTGAAGAGGAAGTGTTGCTCTGTGGGGTCAACCTGACAATTATTCACTGACAGCCTCGCTCAACTGCCCTTCCTTCTTACCTTTCCCACTCCTCTCCTCTCCCCTCACTGCTTCTTCCAATTACTCCCTCTTTCTCAACTTCATCAACCTGCACTCCCACCTGTCTCTTCCTATAAAATTCCCCTCATCCCTCCATCCTGATCCAAACTGCCAGAAGCATGTCGTGCGGCGGGGTGAAGTCCTTTTTGGTGAGCGTGTCTCGGAGGAAGCCCCTCGAGCCTGAGGGGGAGCAGTCAACGTTTAACCGATGCCTGACCACTCTGGACCTGGTAGCCCTCGGTGTGGGCAGCACCCTGGGGGCTGGAGTCTACGTCCTCTCTGGAGAGGTGGCCAGAGACACAGCTGGACCCAGCATAATCATTTCCTTCTTCATCGCCGCCCTGGCCTCGATATTTGCCGGGCTGTGCTATGCAGAGTTTGGGTCCCGGGTTCCCAAAACGGGCTCAGCATACCTTTACAGCTATGTGACTGTTGGAGAGCTACTGGCTTTTATCACTGGCTGGAATCTGCTACTCTCCTACGTCATAGGTAAGTGTGAGACACTTGATTTGATTAGTTACAATAGATTAATATTCAATCTTTAATAGCTCATAATAACCATTTTGAATCAAAGTTGATCTTTCTCTTGTGCCAAAAATGTTCAGGAAATGTATCAAATCAAAATAATTTTTGGCTCTCAAACTTGTACTGGTCATTGTGATTATCCTCATTAAATAAAAAATAAAAATAAAAATAAACTATGACTTTCCTTTTATGTAACATGTTTGGCAACAGTGAAACCTATAAATGATCAACCATCAACAACAGACTCTTTAACGCTGCTCTCTGATCCTTCACCTGCTGTGGAAGCAGATTGCTGATGACTTTTTACCGTAAAAGTTTTAAAGTTTGTCGGATCCTTTGGTCGACTCTTTTCCACTAAAAATGTACTTTCTTTTTTTTATTTACTCTGCTTGTTCAATTCCATTTAATAACCCCATAAACCAAGATTGTGGTTCATCATAACTGAGTGTGAAAGGAACAGAAATGTTCCCTTGTCTTTTCAGTTTATGGCGGCAGTTACATTGTGACTCAGCTTTGATTAGTTTATTGCATATTTCTCTCACTATCTGCTCAGGGACATCCAGTGTTGCTCTGGCGTGGAGCGGGACGTTTGATGACCTCATTGGGGGCGTCATATCAACCTACTTTGCAACAAATGCAGCCATGGGCCTCCCTGGCCTGGCACCTTACCCAGATGTCTTTGCGGCTGCTCTCATCATACTACTGTCAGGTATAATGTTGTCAAAAAAGATTTTGTTGTTGTTAATGAGGTGATACATTAATGCAGCACAATAAAAATAAACTTCCACCATGTTTTCCATGAAGGTCTGCTGGCATTTGGAGTGAAAGAGTCAACAACTATCAACAAGATCTTCACAGTAATCAACATCCTGGTGTTGCTGTTTGTGATCATTGCTGGATTCATCAAGGGAGACATCGCCAACTGGCAGATCAGTGAAGAGATTGTGTTAAATGCCACAGCAGTGCTCAAGTAATGTCAAAGAGCTATATAAGCCTGTCTGTGTTTGTTTGCAGATGCCATGTCTTACATAAAATAAAATAAAATAAAATAAAAACAACCAGGTAATGCTCTCTCCCTCTGCAGCAACCTGAGCTCCACTGTCAATGTAACCAGTGAGTATGGAGTCGGTGGATTTTTCCCGTATGGTTTTGCTGGGACTCTGGGAGGAGCTGCAACATGCTTCTATGCCTTTGTTGGGTTTGACTGCATCGCAACAACAGGTGAGAGCACACTTACTCCCATATTACAGTTATTCATTTAAATAGTTAAGATTTGTATCAAAGATGAAAATAAATTACATTTAAAAAATCTTGACAGTTTTGACAGTATTCATCATATCAGTGACTAATTGTGCAGAAATATAATTGTTCATGAACTGTAGCTGTTGTGTACTGGAAAGTCAAAATCAACTGTAATAGTAATGTATAAGAACATAATAATAATGGTTGGATTTATACAGCACTTTTCTAGACACTCAAAGCACTTTACAGAGACCATTATTCATTCATACTGGTGGTAGTAAGCTATGATAGCCAGCCGGCCCCTCCGACCACCACCAAACCATTCATTCAACATTCATACGAGGCAAAGGGGGGTAAAGTGTCTTGCCAAGGACACACCAACAGCAACTGGAAGGAGCAGGAATCGAACCACCGACCCTTTGGTTGGTAGATGGCTGCTCTACCACTGAGTCACTGCTGTCCCCAATAATAAAAGGCCATTGTAAATATTACCATAATAAAATAATATATATTAATGTAATGAAGGTTCTACTCTTGTTCAGAAAAAAGTATTTACAAGTTTTCACCCCACTCATACACTCACTTCCCTTCAGGTGGCAGTGACAGACTTTGAGCCTTTGTGGGCTACAGCTCATTTCTCTTCAAACACCTGCAGGAGGATGAATCCTTTCAAAGTATCACTGACTTCTTTGTTTCTTTCTTTGAAGGTGAGGAGGTGAAGAACCCCCAGAAGTCTGTCCCCGTGGGCATCGTGGCCTCACTACTCATCTGTTTCCTGGCCTACTTTGCCGTGTCCGCTGCGCTCACCCTGATGATGCCCTACTATTTGCTCAATGAAAAAAGCCCCCTGCCGGTCGCCTTTTCACACGTCGGCTGGGGTCCTGCCAAATACGTTGTGGCTGTGGGATCGCTGTGTGCCCTGTCCACCAGGTATGGATCTGCTGGAAGTACAGATGGGGTCATAGGTTAAAGTTGCTTTATCCACAGATTACTTTTAAACATGAACAGCTTTTGAATACATTTGAATTTGCTGCTTCCGGTTCTCACAATGCTCGACTTAAAAGTATTGTAAACGCCCTCCACCAACTTTGGTCTACAATACAACAAACTTTATAGGAATCAAAAATGTCACTGGAACATCTGGCTTCATTTCAAGTAACATTTACTCGGTATTGACTTAACCCCTTAGTTATATTCAAAACAACTTGAAATACTATTACTTGTAACAGTTACCATGATGCTGAGAGCAAATTTTTTTGGCTAGCATGAACATAAATTCATATTTTTTATTAAAAATGGGCACTCACTTATCCCTCTCTTCAGTTGCTGGGTCATGCTAGTCTTGTACATGTCTGTCACTCTTTCAGAGCATGCTCAAGGTCATGACTCGATTGTGATTGGATAATCAGGATCCAATAAGCAAACAACAATGCTGACATAACTCAATCACAGCAATTTTATTGGTTTAGAGACACAAAAATATCATGTCCATTCAAATGGGCGCAGGGTCTGAAGGGGTTAAAACAATGGGCCAGTATAGCAGATAGGGATTTCTCAGGATTGTATGCTCTGATTTTGCTCAAAATTTGTGTTGCTTGGATGAAAAAAAAGGTCAGTTTTTCCATATTGTTGCTAAAAGGTGTTCAAACAAACAGATAATCCAACATGGGTGACCATAACCTCCTTGGCATCACTCATATGAGTTTGTTTGGGGGTAAAGAGACAGAACACAAGCAAAGACACTTCTGTTTAGGATGAACAAATCAATGTTAAGATGTCATTCAGCTTGTCTGTTAATAAAGTTATAAGAAGTTGTGCTGTCTTTGTACTATAAGCTTTAATAATCCTGTTATGTAACTGTGACCACATTTATCCCTCTAGCTTGCTGGGATCTATGTTCCCGATGCCTCGGGTACTGTTCGCCATGGCGAGAGACGGGCTCCTTTTCCAACCCTTGACCAAAGTCACCGCTAAAGGAAGTCCTGCTATCGCTACCATATCTTCTGGAGTTGTGGCAGGTACAGATGTTCCAGCTGTTTTTGAGGCTCTATGTACATGGGGAGGTTTATGGACTTGAAGTAACTCTATCCCTGTTTTCTTTGTATCTTCAGCCATCATGGCTCTGCTATTCGACCTGGAAGCCTTGGTGGAAATGATGTCCATCGGTACTCTGTTTGCTTACACACTTGTAGCCATCTGCATCCTCATACTGAGGTACCTTTATAAGCTTAGTGTCTTGCAGTTCTGTACTACAACACTGTGTAAATCCTAACACATTTGTTTCATTGTTTTGTGTGTAACAAAGGTACCAGACGGGTACAACTGACGACTCAGACCTGCGGATCATAGAATCCAACACCAAATACGGGTTCTTGAAGCCTCCACCAACTCCAAACTCCTCCACCTCACGAACAGTCACAATCTTAACTATAGTCTCTGGTAAGCACTGAACAGATGACTGACTGTGGCTTAATGGTTGCCCCTGAAGCGCTGTGGTACTTTTCTTGACCAGCAACAGATCCCTGACCACCTTCCCCTTATCTCTTTGTCTGCAGTGGTGATTGTGGTCGCACTGTGCGTCATTCTCAGTCAAGCCTTAGATGCTGTGGCAAATATGGAAGCATGGAGTCTGGCGCTGGTCTGCATCCTTGCCATCGCCCTCCTCCTCAACGTCTTCTTCATCTGGAGACACCCACAAAATCCCACCAGGGCGTCTTTTATGGTGAGCGGATTGTGTGGCAACTGCGTATCTGATGAGTCAAGTCATTTCTGTTAGAAAGACCTTTGATCTGTCCGTTATCTCTCTTCATAGGTGCCCTTACTTCCTGTTTTGCCCATACTGAGCGTGTTCATCAATATCTACCTGATGGTGCAGTTGGGCGGAGACACGTGGGTACGATACGCTGTCTGGATGGCAGTAGGTGAGAGAATATTCAGGCTTGATACGTTTAGATGCTTTGCTAAGAGTCATTTCCTGAACTTGAATGACTTGTTTCCTCCTCCACAGGGTTGGTCATCTATTTCTGCTATGGAATCTGCAACAGTGTTCAGAGGAAGCGCATCAACACCAGCGACGTGAAGATTGAAACAATCAGCGGCAAGACAGACACGAAGATCATTCACGAAGAGAAATTCTGAGTTCAGTTCAAAGCCACATAAACTGAGATGTTACAGTGAGTAACCGCTTTAAATGAGTAACTACAGTTTTACATGCACCAGTGCTGATCTGTTTCTGCTTTGGTCAGTGTCCTAAAGCACAGATGGGCTAACTTTTATTTCACATATATTCTCACCATCAAGACTGAGACACATCTTTGGGCATCTACAAGGAAGATGAACAAAAGATGAAATTTCCTTTTAAATCCATTTGTGTAAAAATCATTGCAAATGGGGGAAGCACACGTTTGATAATGTAAATTTCACTCGTTATGTACTTGTGCATGTTGCCTGTATTAATGTTGTCACTGTCTAATGAAGCCTGTAAACAGGCCTTGTAAACAGTTCTTACTCAGAAGTTTAAAAAAGGAAAAGGACTGAGAATATTCTGTAAATAATTAGTATTTTCTTACACTAAAATAACAAGTTTACACAGTTTTCATACCAATTGTAAAATGTAGAAATTAACTACTATTTTTTATAATTTGAATAATTGCTATAAAATGCCTGCTTGTTTTTACGTATCAGTTTTTAGCATTAAAAAAGTGGCATAATGTAGATAGAGGATACTTTCATGAATTGTCATATTTTTGTGTTTAAAGTTCATTTTGTTAATTGTTTCTTGTTTCTGACTGTAAATATGGACACTGTACATGTTTGCTAATTATATTGCTGTAAATGTATTGGTTAATTAAAAAGTAATAATCCCATTTTCCACCTGACAATCTGGAGTTATTTTGTTGTAATGTTGGCATGTTAAAATTAATAATAAATACCTAAATGCTTTAGTCCGAGAGCCAGAGATGGCTCACTACACAGAGTTCACTGAGAACAAAGGGACCTTTCAAGGCAGCTTATCTGTGTCATGTTCAAAATCATGGCTTAGCAAAGGAAAGGTTTACATGGTTCCCACTGGGTACAGCATATTACGATTTGATCAAAACTAATTAAAACTATTTCCTGTTTAGAAACATTCACAATCGGGATGTTTGGGAAATACAGATTTTTCTCAGAGGGTGTTACAATCTATACAGCAGATTTCTGTTTTTACAAATATTGGATTAAGTTGATAAATTTTCACACAAGAATATAACGATCATGTCAAACAGACTATAAAGAATGGACGAAGCTGACGTGACATCACCTGTTTGGTTGTAGACTCTCATTTTGAAGTCAGGAGTTTGGCATTTGAACATCGCCATGTTGGTTGTTTGGAGCCAGAAGTGACCATATTTGGACATGAAAGGAGGAGTCAAGTGGCGGGCCTGACCTTCGACCCGAGGAGCACTGCCCATTGTGTGCGAGACTCAACTTCAGTGCTGCTCTCATTGGAGACCAGAAAGCTTGATCAAACTAACCCCGCCCCTAAATATTTCTCTTTCTGAGGACTTACCCTTCTTTATTTTTATTTTTATTTTTTTTTCAGATGAACCATCAGATCATTGATAAGAAGAATTAACTTTAACTAATGACATCAGAATCAGAAAAAAAGGACTGACTGAGTATTTCATGATTAAAAATGACAATTTTTTATTTGGAGTCAGAGTTTTTTTAAACCAGCATCTAGTGGCCATCAAGAGTATTGCACATTTTTGCAATCTTTTGAAAACCTGTTGCTTTGTCCATTTCTATGTTCACAGCAGTCAAATCAGCATGGATAGAAAAGTTTAATTCTATTTCTAATGATTGGTTTTGAGAGTTTAGTTTAAACCTAATGAAGACTGTGTTTTGATTGGAACACAGTTAATGTAGTAAACAAGTTTATCAGGCACCATCACCGAGCCTCAGTCCTTTTCTGGGCAGAGCCTCTGAGGGTCAGACTCAGCACACTTCCAGTCCAGCAGCTAAGTAAACAGGCTGTGTGATTCCAGATGGAGGGGCCTCGGTCTCTGGACCCTCATTGGTCCGGACAGGCTTGAAAGCCTCCATTGAGCCACTCAGGAGGAATTTGGGGTACTAATGCCACTCTGAGGAGGAGGAGGAATTTATGTGATTCTGGTAAACAGCTGACAGCTCACTTTGCAAGCTCTGCCCTCCTTCTCTCTTCTCTTTCGACTTCGCTTCCTTTTTGGTTTCTGCAGCTTGTTCTCTGGGGTTGAACCGAATGAACTAACAATCCACACGCCGCTTTGATAATCCACCGATCAATCATGCCTTTGGGGAGCTTGTTTGGGTTGAAGTGGAGGCTGGTGCTGAGCGCCCTACTTATTTGTGCAGTAATCTTTGAGTTAGGTAAGTGACTTTACTCCTTTGCTGTGCAGTTTTATGTTGTTTGAATTACCACAGAGGGAAACATTTTGTCAGTGTAAACATGATATGGCTCGCTCTACAAGTTGGTATCTGACAAGCGCCCATATTTACAAACTACTGATGTGCTGTGTACACTCTGTATCTTGTTGTCCAAAAGATGCCCAAGAACAGAGAACCACTCCAGGAGCCAGGACATCCAAGCCAAGCAAACCCAAACCTGGGAGGTCCACAAATAAAGGTCCCAGAGCAGTGACAGCCAAACCCAAGATCAAGCCTACACCTGCAGCCCAGGCGCAGACCTTCCTCACGCAGGTCTTACATCGTGTACACATTGTCTTTTTGTTATCTCAGTGTTTGTGTATATTTTTGTGAAAGTCTGACTGTGTATCTGACACGTTAAGGTGCTGAACAGAGGTAAGTTTAAGAAGGTGGGAGAGACAATAAGTGTGCAAACAGGAGACACTCTGGAGCTGAGGTGCAGAGGTAAACCCGTGCAGTGGAGCGTCCCCCCGTACCTGGAGGAGGATGATGATGGACGGCTCAGGTCAGCTACTCCAGTCAGCTTTATAATGTATGATTAGTTGTTCAAATGACTGAATGAATGATAAAAATCTGTTGTCTGTCCTGTGCTTCTGCAGGATTGTGCAAAATGAGCGATATGGCGTTCTGACATTAGTCAACACTACTGGTGCAGACACGGGGGAGTACACCTGTTTCCCGATGTACTGTGAGGACACAGATTGCAGGAAGGAGTACAACAAGGCTGTCAAAGTCTTCGTCTTCTTTCCCGGTATGATGGATAAACTTTATTGATGCTTACACACGCACTTCTCCGAGCTGCAGGCTTTATTTTCAGCACCAGCTTGATAGGAATCGTTTTTACATCCATGTAATCTTATCACCAATTTGCCATATCTCCTCTCTGCGCCAACCAGACCCACAGGAACTATTTGTCCCTTCGTCTGACTACTATGAGGTGATTCAGCTGAGAACCAACTGGCCTACGGTCCTCCCCTGCCAGGTGACGTCGCCTGAGGCTAAGGTGACTCTGCACCGGGAGTTCCCACCGGTGGAGGTGGCGGTGGACGGGACGGAGATCTCCTTTAACGTCAGGAAGGGTTTCACCATCCATCGACCTCGGCCTTATCACGCTGGAGCCTTGTTCTGTGTCGCCAGTCTGGGCAACCTGAGGCAGAGCTCCACCAAGTACATGCTCATCTATGTTCACTGTGAGTTGTCCATTTAATCACAGGGATGTGCAGCCTATCCCCACATGCATTAGACATGTAGAAATCATATTTACACAACTTTTGTACCGTCTCATCAAGTTTGATGCAGCTTCTTCAGTGTGAGGATTTTCTACTTCTTGACTCTTAATCCTCGAAGGGTTGGAGGATGCAGTTATTTGACTCAGGTTGTGTGAGTTTGTGCCACTAATTTAAAAATATAACCAAAATTTGTATCAAAATCCAAAATGGTTGTGAACAAAGACACTTGTCATGTCATACATTATGTTTTGAAGGGATTTTCTTTGAGGAAAAAAAAAAATTAAAGGTGATTTTTTTAACATTTTCACAACTTTGATATTCAGTTATCCTGGAGGATGGGGGCATGAAACAGAGATAATCTCCAAGTCTTGATTAATATGTGATCAACTTTTTTAAGAGTTAAGTTGACTTCCTCTAAGTGGACAAACCTGTATCCTGGGAAAATAAAGATGCAGAGTAAAAATATATCAGTAAAACCACTGATTTAAATACATTAGGAATTAAAAGTACCTCCACAGTATTGTTTACTTTGTGTCACTGTCACATTTGCCATCAGATCCTATGGCTCCTCCTGCCCCGGTGATCCAGGCATCGTCCAGCTCAGTGGTCGTGGGGGAGAACCTGCGAGTCAGCTGCACTGTGATGGGAGAGCAGGACGTGGTCATAGACTTCACCTGGGATTATCCAGGACAGCAGGTCAGACACTCAGGGGAGGAGACAAATCACAGCTTTCTGCTTCAGTATGTTTATATAATTTTAATCATGCTCCTAAATCATCTATTAAAACTCTACAGCTCAGTTATAAGACAAGGTTGCTGCAGATTTTATAGAAGTTTAATGGCAGCTGGATACCAGTCAGTTTATGTAAAAGTGTTTACAGTAAAATCACTGGATTCATCATTGACAGTATTTTTTACTGTTTCCATTTACAGCAATTTTCATTTATAGTATTTTTAGTTTACAGTATTAGAACTGATTAGCTTGATTTAATTTAATTTTACATTTTTAACCATAAAAGACAAGACTGAAAACAATAATATTTTATTTACCACAAAAATAAATCACAAGACTCCTTAAAGATGCTTTTTAATTGTTGAACATTTATCTTTGTGTCCTTTGATGACTTTATTCATGAAACAGCAAATAAAGAAATTTTAAAAAATGAAAAAATTGATTGAAAATAATGAAAACAAATTTTCCCTCCTAGTTTTATCATATATAAATTGTGACTGAATATTTCCCATAATTTTACAGTATTGAGTGTTTAATAGCATTTTACAGCAGAGTCAGACACATTAAGACCATATAAGCTGAGAGCTGATGAACTAATCCTTCTACTTGGTAAATACCTCCAGCCATTATAGCTCGACTTGTTCATTAGAATTTAACCCATGGACTGACTCAACCTTTTTTCCAATGGTAATCTGGCCTGTAACTAATTATTAATGACTTACTAAGCTTACTAAGCTGAAAACTTGATGACTTATGGTAAATAGGTAACGTTTCCTCCAACGCTGCACACTGTGAGTTTACCCCCGAATGGACGGCCTGTGTTGGTTATAGATTGGGAGGCCTCCGTACACACAGGAGAGCGTCACTCCAGTCAGCGGAGGGACGGCTCGGCAGCAGTCGCAGTCTGTCCTCCTGGTGGACGAGGTGAGAGACGTGGACCAGGGGACGTACACCTGCACCGCCCAGAACCTGCAAGGAGCTAAATCAGTGTCCACCACCGTTAAAGTGGTGCCCAAAGCCAAAGCTAAGAAACCGTGAGTGGGATGCATAGGAAGATATGATCACTGAGAGGGGGAGTGAGAGGGTGGAGGTCGGTTCAGTGTTAAAATACATGTTCACAACAAAATATAATTTTCCCCTTTTGTGGTTAAGAGTGAAAAATGCACAGTGCAACATTTTGGTTGTTTAGACTTATGTATGTGATTTGTCCTTGCTTGTGTAATAAAGATTTTGTACACACACATTGTTGCTTTGTCTTTTCTACTTATGTATGACTGCACATGATTAACATAACAAACAAAATAATCAAAACAATCTGCTGATGTTGATCATGAAGTTTATTTTTCTTTGAGTATTATGTTGTTCCCAAACAACAACATCTGAAACATCATCATGTAGTTATGTGATACATTTCTCAATATTGTGAGAGTCCGAGTACTGAGAGAAAATCAGAGTATGTCCGACTTCCAACAGCATCTTCACTCATCCTCACACAGCCTCATTTTATGCATAATCCAAGATGGTGACAAATAAGTAACATGGAGTCAGGGAAACTGGACTAAATCAAAGATTCATGAAGACGTCTCATCCATAAGCTTCTTCATTCCTGGTAGAGTATAGATGATAGTATCGATGACCTGGTTAATGATCTAAGGAGTATCGACCCCACAGTGGTTCAAACCAGCTGCTTCCCCCTGAGCCAATCAGGACTGAAGGAGCCTTTTTGCTAAAGAGGAATTGACTCAGTTTCACTATACATGTTTTCATGTGTTATATGAATCAATGGTGACATAGGTGTTAAATGTTCTGGCAAGTTACATATGCAGCTTTATCCTTGACATTAGCCATAGACTGTATAAAAAAGATGGACAGCCACTGGGCCTCAAAGGTGAAGCCAATGTTTCAATCATAAGTCAATTTTAACTAAAGATAATTCTCCTTAATACTGAGCTAGTGGTCCATCTGAAAATCAGTAAGTCAAAATTAAGCTTCTATTAAAAAGTCATATTTAGGGGTGTGGTCAGTGTGATTGACAGCTCTGATCTCAAGTGATTTACATGTGGTTTGGAAGTTTATTCATCGGTGAACTGGGAAATGGGGCTTCAAAAGAAACTCTGGTTCTAACTGACTACTATTATTATTTTTCTTATTATTTTTTTTAATTCTGATGTCATTAACTTAAGTTAATTCTTCTTAACAGTGATCTGGTGGTCCATCTGAGAAATAAATCATAATTTGGTAGATATTAGACTTAAAAAGAGGAATATTTAGGGTTGTAGCTAGCTTGATTGACAAGCCAATGAGAACTGTGCTGAACTCTGGTCTCCATTATAATTGGAAAGTGATCTCAGGTTCAAGGGTTAGACCCGCCTCCTCGCTCCTCCCATCATATCCAAATATGTCAGCTTCTGGCTCCAAACCATAGATTTATACAAACACTAGATGGCTTAAGGCGGAGTCAACGACGTCGTTCGCTGGCAGCCATCTTACGGCAGTAGACTACTCTGGCGCGCTATAGTGTACTCGAAGGGAAGGTGAGTGATTTACACTAACTAAAATACTCTTAACTCATTGCATTCTTGACAGATTTACAAACGGGTTGATTTATTACTAATGTTACGTTCCTATGATTCAGACTGAATGTTAAAATCACAACTTTTCTTTTTGAAAAACGCTAGTTTAGCGTGTTCAACTAGTATAGTAGTTGTTACTACTCAAAGGAGACATACTCAAATCACTTTTGCTAATTGTATTTCAGATTGTAATTCCATCTCAAGGCACAGTAAAGGTTGTCAGGGCAGCTGAGTGAGTCGTTCGCAGGCATCAGCAGATTCTGGACGATCACACCCCATCAAACTGTTGGAGGTCCTCTACATGGTGCAGAAGAGGATAGGTTCAGATGCTATTTTTTGCTCGGGGAGCACATCAATGACACACTACATTTCAAACTGCACATTTCAGAGTGGCCTTTTATTGTGGGCAGTATAAGGTACACCTGTGCACTAATCATGGTGTCTGATGAGCATCTTGATGTGGCACACCTGTGAGGTGGGATGGATTAGCTCAGCAAAGCAAATGTGCTCACTATCACACATTTAGACA
>OOFC01016936.1:0-10897 GCA_900323345.1 Pseudochromis fuscus
GTCTGTTTGTCTGTTGGTTTCCAAAATAACTCTAAAAGTTACAGACGGATTTTGATGAAATTTTCAGGGATTGTCCAGATGGGGATAGGAACAAATGATTAGATTTTGGAAGTGATCCAGATCACCATCTGGATCCAGGAATGTTTTGAAGGATTCTTTAACATTGGGAGATAGGACCATATGCCACATTTCTGCAGATGACTCCACCAAAAATGGTCAAGACACTTTGAAAAAACATACAGGACAAGTTTCTAACATGGTCTACAATATATCAAAGATTGATCTGGATAAAGGAATAATTTCAGATAATATGATCCAGAATATGAAAAAATCCATCTTTGAAACTTGCATCATAAAAAAACAAATGAAGCTAGAAACATGCAACAGACATCTTTAAACAGCCACGACGCTGTGGAGCTAATATTGATATAAATAAACACAAGACTAATACTAGTAATATCTTTGGTGGAAGTCACAATATGAAGGAAATGTTGTGTTGGTGGAGGTCTGTGCTCTCCCAGTGATTTTCTTGTTTCCAAATGAAATGCAAAATTTACTTTCATCTGAAAAGGACCAAGGTCCAGCTCTTCTTCTCTTCAGCCCAGATCATTTTCCTACACACAGCTGTGTGAGGTGACTCGATGCACTGACTCCTTGTGAAGCTTGAATCTGCTTTTCTTGACAATCCTCTCACAGCTGCAGTCATCCCTGTTGCTCCTTCTCCACACACTCAGCTTTCCAATAATCCAGTGATCTTCTGGGGCCTCCTCCTGTGAGTGGACACCTGTCAGGTCAGAGGTCCTCCTCATCGCTGCAGTAATGTGCAGTGAACCTGATGGAGAGATTCATGGTGTTTATAGACTGATGAGACATGAAATATTCAGATATCTTCAGATAAATTTTTTTTCTTTCTTTGAGCTGCAGGACGTCATGATCTGCAAGTTGTCCATGATCTCCTAATGTGTTGAGCTGCGTCTGTACTTGGTGAGCAGGTTGTTACAATCCTGTCGGAGAACCTGCCACTGATCAGACCTCTCATATTTCATGAAGGATACGAATCGCCAAACAAACACTGCACTGTACATGATACAGATCTGACTTCCTGTTTTTCAGTGAAATATGTGTCTTATAGTGATCCAATAGTGGCGACAATGACATCTATGAAATTACACCTTCTCCTCAGAAATATAACTCAGAAACTTAATATGCAGGAGTTTCAGAGTTTTACAATCCTGCTCCAGTGTCTGGAGGCGAGAAGAAAAAAAGAAATCTGTGCTCAGAGGAAGTGACAGTGTCTGGCTTGTTTGGAAGAAAGAGCAAAAGTAGTAATGGCCACAATAGATGAAAAAACAACATTCATGAGAAACGCCTGTGTCTGCATAATTTCCCACATAAAAAAAAAAGAATAAAAACCATCAGCTCCCATTAGCAGGAGAGAGAGGAGGACTTTTAGAGGAGCTGCTCCATTAGCATGTCCTGTAAATAAAGTGAATGTCATGATTAAATCAGATAACTGATTAAGTCTCTGTATGAGCTCGTCTGCATGTTGTCCTGATTTGACTGGAGGTGTGTGTGAGTCAGGAGACTTCAGGAGGTGCAACACTTGAATTTAAAAAAAGTGCAGTAAAGGTGTTTTAAACTGGGTTACAGACTGTAGACAGGGGTTAAAGAGTGTGTGTGTGTGTGTGTGTGTGTGTTTCAGACGACGGAGCACAGACTCAAGGCAGAGCGCACCATGACAAGCCTCATTAAGAGGGAATCTCTCCACTATTCTGGCTGTCGACATCACCACCGCCAGACTTCTCTAATTATGCTCTCTAAGTGCCGTTTCGTGCAAGCAATCAGCCCACTGCTCTTTGCATATGCAAATATGACAGACCTGATCATTAGCTTTTATATCTCACACACTCTAATTGTTATTGTAAAAACTGCCGCATGGAGCCAAGGGCAAACGCACTCAGTCCTCTCGCTGTCTTCCCCTCGCGCCCTCGCTCCATCTATCACCCACTGTCGACTCTCATTCCCGCTACATGTTTTATGAGGTTTTGTCGCTCTAAACAGAGTCATGTGGTTGAATGTCACGGTAGTATAATCAGCCAACAAATGCCGGCGCCTGACATTGTTTCATCAGAGCGTAGGGGAGAAAAATAATAGAGGAGCACTTCCTGGTGAAGGCTAATTGGCCAAATGGAGTCACTTAGATGGAACAACAGTCCCATCACAGCAATCATGATGACGATGATGACGATGGTGATGGTCCTGGAGAAACGACCTGGGAGCCCACAGGCCAAAATCCATCTCTGCTCAGTGAAGCTTTGTGATCTTCAATGGAAAATATAAATAAAAAATAAAGTTGCGATACAATGAAAAGATAAAAGGTTTGAAAATTGTCCTTGAATTAGCATGAGGATTTGCATTTGTTAAGCTGTGGATCCTTCTAACCTGCTTGAAAACCAATCCAGAGGCCCATACCATCCCAGCTAATGGTTGGTTGTGTTTAATGAGAAGCAACACATTAGTGGACGGTCATTAATGTGTAAAGAACTTTTGCTTCATTAGAATTACTGTTGAAAATGACTTTCAATAATAATAATACACTCCTTTATTTTCTCAATCTATCTTTTTGAAGTTGTCATGGTTTCCCTGGTCACAGTCGGTTCATTCTGCTGCAACTTGTTGTTGATGTGCTGTATGTCTGCGACATTACTTGCAACAGTCATAACAATGTTTTTTTGTTTTTTTTTAAATCATGTTTATTATGCACAAGCTCTGCTATTGCTCTTGAATATATAGTGTGAAGCTATTACCATCTTTGATTGCAGGGATGCTCTGTAATTACAAAGCATTTTATTGGGATATATTGATTCCACATTATCCTTAATGCTTGGTGTAGCCACTGCTATTGCTAATTGCTATCCATCTTAATCAGCGACTCCAATCTGCATGATTTTTATTATCCTGCACAGAAACTCATATAATCTGCAAACCAAGCAAAAGTCTTTGGTTTCAGGAGAGGTTATAATGTATTCTGTCACCACAGCGTCTATTACTCTTACCTTACAACAGTCAGCACTTGGTGCTAACACCTTGTCCATCAGCTCTGATCTCTCTCTGCACTGGGCACATGGCTGTAATAACTCTGAGGATAAACTGCACTGACATCGCAGAGCTTTATATTCAAAGTGTTGAAGCCCACACACAACAGACTTGATTTCAAAGGGCATTTCTGCAAGAGAAATGAGCATCAAAGCACACGCTCAGGTGTGTGCTCATACTAAACTACAGCAGGACTGCAGATTGGTTTAAAATCATTTATTCAGTAAAATACGTATTTTGAAATTTTGTTCTTGATTTTTTTGGCAAATATTTAAACAAATCACATAAAACTTAATCATAAAATAGACATTGTGTTTATGTATCTCCAAATAGAGGCCATATTAAGTAAATGCAATTAATGTGATGAAATTAATTAAAACTGATGCTCATCTTGCAAATACTTGTTGTTTGATTTAAATTATGAAACTGGTTTAATGTGAACTTAACATCATTTTTTCATCATGTTTTTAAATATATATTAAATACAGAGTTTACAGGTCTTATTTGGACCCTTGATGTTGCTGGGCTAGTGAGTGTTTTTGGTTTGTAGCCACCAAGTGCAAAAAAGTGCAATACCACCGATGGTCACTAGGGGCCAAAAAAATCTGACTCCATCTGATTTCAATTCAAACACATTTCAATCCTGAAATATTCAGTCAATCCATGTTTTCTGATGTCATTAGTTAAAGTCAACTCTTCTTCTCAGTGATCAGTGGTCCATCTGAAAATCATTACATCATTAAATACATGTTAGGCCTTAAGAGATGAATAATTAGGGGTGTGTTTAGCTTGATTGACAGGTCTTTTCTCCAATGATTTTCAGGTGGGTGGGGGCTCATTTGATGGTGAACTCCAGTCTCATCCACATTGGACAGTGTCCTCAGGTTCAAGGGTCAGCCCCGCCTCCTCACTCCTCCCTTCATATCCAAATATGGTCACTTCTGTCTCCCAAATAACTAACATGACGATGTTCAAATGTCAAACTCCACAAACTGACGTGTGACCACATCCATCTATTATTATTATTGTGATTTTAATATATAGAGAGTTGTAGCCTGTGTTTCTATCCATGTGCTGTTGTCATAGATTATTTATTTTTGTGCTTCCATTTACATCAATTTAGCAACTATATTTGTACCGACTGTTCTTTGCTGACACAGCATTTACAGCATCACAAATGTTTTGCTGTTGCTGTTTTTTTTTTTTTTTTATCACCAGTAGTGATGCTTGATTCACCAGAGCCTCCATCCTTCTTCTTGCAGCCTTTTTTTTTTTTTTGGTGGCATCTCTCCAACTCTACATGTGCCAGAGTATTCACACAGCACCAGTAAATAACAAACAATCTTCCACACGCCTCCAGTTTTTGATTGAGTGGGATTCATCATTCAGCGCATTTGGATGGGAGCAAATGTAGATGGTTTGGACCGTTTGCTACACTTGAGTAACTTATTTGTTTAGTGAGATCATGTTGAGACAATGTTACTGAATGAGGTCCATTGTTTCAAGTCTGTCCCTGACAATCAACAGGACTGGACATGTGATGTGTCTTTGATGCACAGGCCAGAGTTTAAATAAAAGAAAACACTGTATTTGAAATCAAGTAATCGGTCCGGCCAGCCCGCATACCTGCTGCTCACCTGCATGAAGTGCCATTGTCAGCTCTGTTTACAGATGTAGGTGGCCAGCTCTCAGATGAAAGGCCACAGACAATCCATTGTCCACTTTAAAGCTGTTGTGAAGCTGTGTCCTGTGCTCTGACAAAGCTCTACAGCAAGAATACATCATCAGAGCAGAGACATGATGACCAAACACATGTACAAAAATAAATGAGTTTTGCATTATGTGTTTACTTCTCCAAACAGGGTATTTGTTGTGACTGACTTTTCAGTCATCACATTTGTCTTCAGGAGGCTGTGAGCTCCTCTGTACAGAGGACCAGAGAAGTTCTACCTCAGTGCCTTAAAGCAGTGGTTCCCAACCACCGGGTCGGGGACCGGTACCGGTCCGTGGGGCAGTTGTTACTGGGCCGCACAGAAAGAATAAATAAAAATATAACTTCTGTCAGCTATTCTATAATGTATGGCAGTAGAGGTGAGTTAGAGTTCTGTGGGGAACCAGAGAAGCCTTATTTTTGAAAAGGCCGGAAAACGGAAAGAAGAGTGTTGTTGAGGTCGTGTCTGAAATAATAAAAGAAGGAGCCGTTCATCTTCATGAAGCCTCCAGAGTTCTTTGTTTTACAGTTTCATAAGTATGGGTGTAATAGAGACCCTCGGTTACACTTGATTATAAGAGTCTGAAAGACATTTTATTTTGAAAGGAACAACCAGATTCTCTTCAGCTTAACTTTTGCCTCTTGACACGTCAACACGCTTGTCTCGGTCACGTGATAAAACGTATCACCTATCACGTATAACGTCAGATACTTTAGCAAAAAATACGCCCACAAACTAGCGAAAATGAATAAAATACAGACGTCTTTGAAGAGCTTTTTTGCAAAGGGTCGGTCTGTGAAAATAATGCCGACATTAAACCGTGCGTGGTGTAAAAAAGGTTGGAGACCTCTGCCTTAAATAATATAGTGACGTCTGTGAACATCTCATCAAACAGTTGAAACTACTTTACATCAGCATAATTTAACAAATGCAACAGCTTGATTAGAAAAGTTGTTGTCAGGTGGATCAATACAGATGTGATAATTATTTGTAATACAGTTTTTTGTCATGAGAGGGATGAACAGCATTCATCTAAAAGAGTCTGAGACCAGAGGACATCAAAGGAGGACATCATGGAGCCTCGTTACAAAGACAAATGTATAGGTGACTGTTCAGTGGTGTGAGACCTGTACATGTCCACAGAGATGAGTGATACAGTCTGATCAGTCATCTCCAGTGGTCATATCCAGTGGGTCTGTGCTGTGGTGAACGTTTTCCACTTTGAGGGAAATGTCCAGTGCACAGTGATTATGAAGTCATCACCTTTTTCCTGAAGATGGAGCATTTTCCTGATGGGAGTGGTCTCTTCCAGGACGGGAATGGCCCTCATCCACAGAACACCAACGCTCACTGAACGGCTTGATGGGGTGAAAATTGTGTAAATCATATGTTGTGGTGCTCACAGTCACCATATTCGCCCCAGTTGGATTCTGATGGGAGATATTTGAGTGGTGTGTAAGACAGCGCTGCCCACCACCATAATGGAAACAGCAAATGAGGGAATATCTTTGCAGAACGTTTCCTCCGGGTTCGGGGAGAGGATCTACCCTCGGTGGAGACGTTCAAGTATCTCTGGGTCTTATTCACGAGTGGGAGGGAAGGAGGCAGCAGTCATCTGGTTGATGTACTGGTCTGAAATGGTGAAAGGAGAGTTGTTTACCAGTCGATCTACATCCCTATCCTCACCTGATCATGAACTGTGGGTAATGACCAAAACAATAAGGTAGTGGATGCAAGCTGTCATTGATAGATGGATGGATCTGTTGGAAGAAGGGTGTCGATCCCTCCAGCAGAGTCCCACAGATCTGAAGGATCAATGAGGCCCAAAGAGTCAATGAGGCCTCATGTCAGAGGATGTTGTGTTTTTAACTTTGAACTGTGGACTTTAAAACCCTCGGAGACTCTAATATAATCACGAGCTCAAAAAAAACCCTTAAAATTTGACTTGAATTTGTCGTCTATCCTGACATTGATGTGCCTGAGTCCCTTTGTGTTGTCTTTACTGATTGGACTTTCATGTTGCAGGACACAGCTCTGAGAGGAAGTTCCTGTTATGTCACAGGATGGAGCTTCTGCAGCGGAAAAGACACTGGAGCTGGTGTTGGAGACGTGGACGTCAACACAGGACTTCAAGGTACTGGCTCGGTCTGTCTTTGTCAAGTCAATTTATTCATTAGCCCTGTTAGAGCCTGATATGTAACAAACAGTAACAACAACCCAACATGTAACAATGTCCTGAATTGTTACAAGAAGAAATGTAATAAAACCCCAAATTTAATAACAGCCACGAAATGTAAGAAGTTGTTAGATTTCATCAATTTGTGTCATTGTTACATTTCAGGTGGTTGCTACATATTATTCACAAGCCCTTTACAAACATTGATGAACACACTGTACAAGGAGAGGGGCAGGAAAACAACAATTAAACAACAAATAAAAACAATAAAACAATCCTTGGCTCCACCCTCACAGTGATGATCTCTGCTCTTGGCCTTCATGGTCAGAGTTCAATGGTATTTAGCTTCTCGAGAGCTTCACAGCAGCTCACTTTCATCTTTTTGTCCTAATTGTTGTCAACTTGTGACTTGTGAAGGGTTTTTTTATTTCAAAGAAAAAACTATATCTATGTTTATCTGACTTATTTAAACATGTTGCTGTTGTATGTGGTTATACATCATCAACATGTTTAGTTAGTTTTTTACTTGAATCTACTGATGTTAAATAGAAAACTATAAGGATTGTATTTAGTTTATATGTATTTATTTCTCAACACAGTAAATATTACTTTTAACTTATTGCCTGATTTTTACTGAGATTTGACCTTTTGTTACAGTGAGATAAGGGAAGTGAACCTCACAGTAAATCCAAGGATGTGGTTGTTAGTCCTCTCAACCAGTCACATTACCTGACCAGTTCAATAAAGAAATCAATCCACAGGTCAATAAAAAACTAGGTCACACTCTGAATGAGCCACATTAAACCTTATGGATTAAATATCTCTGACTCTTATTCTCACTAATTAGTATTGTCAGTGTAGCAGTCTGTACTAAACTATGATACAAACCAGCATCTGTCATTCACTTTCAGGCTTTAAAAATCCTTCTTCTTCTGTTGATTAAATTCCTGCAGGACACACGTGTGTGCTGCATCTGCCATGTGTGTTCACAAAACACCGTTTCCCACCGGGGCTCCTCGTGGTACTTTGTTTGAAATCAGTGGCGACCACAACCAGACTGCTGCAGGACGACTACAGAGGTTTGTGTTGTTATAAATCCTCCTCTCAGTCCAATCAGTTCACCGTCTGACGAGGGAACCAATCAGGTGGGAGATGGTGACCTGAGATACACCTCTACACAGTGTCCAGCATCCAACAGTATCAGCTGAGGATGTGCTTCATTTAGTTCCTGATAATTAGCTTCATATTAGTGGAGTGTGTTTTTAGTTTTTTTAATTCCAGTTTCATCTGATGAAGCAGAGTTGCATCTATAATTTGCTTGGTTAGTCTGGTGGTAGTGAGTCCAAAGCTAATTGTCTTTGTAGAAAACAATTCACTCCACAAATAAGTGAATAGTTGTGTGAACACAATTGTTATGAGTGATTATGTCTGAATATGATCATATAAACAGCTTGAACAAACTGATTTTGGCAGCAGTGGCATTTTCTTCTGATGTGACTGTTGCTGAGTCGTAATGAAGCCACGAAGAAACACATTTAAAGTGCACAGCTCCTCACAGCAGACTGAACGGCGTTGTTGTTTGTTGACGTGGTCACATGATGCTTTGTCGACTGGTCACAGGCGTCATGACAGAGTCCGGGTGCAGAGCAGGATGTTTGCATTTGATTGGCAGCTGAAACAGATTCAGACCAGAGAACCGAGTGAAACCAGACTCCTGCAAACACAATCCTGCACAGTGACAGAGTTCAAAGCAGCAAAACTAATGTTACACCTCACGCGCCTTTCACCCAAAAACAGTTCATTCAGTGTAATTAAATCTGCAACATTCAGATTAACAGCTGTAGTTTATTATATATTTTCTCAGTAACTGTAATGAGTTACTGTATTCACTTTTCTGTGGCCAGATTGATAAAGCTTTTAAATTAGCTTCAGAAAATCCTTTTAATTAGAATATGAATGAGAAGAAGCAACAGATGAAAAGTAGCTGCTGCTGTGCATCTTTCAGCGTCACTGAGATTTATTACAGTTCATGGCAAACAGCCCTTTACATGAACACAGGATAAAAATGATGCTTTACAGGAAATGACTTTGTTACATGAAGACACAGACACACCAACAAGACACTGACACCACCGAAGCAATGACTAAAAATAAAGTGAATAGTAAACAACCAATGTGCAAAGACAGGTTGAGAAAAAACAAAACTACACAGCAACACTGAAACATTGTGTCCAAAAGAAATAGTAGTAATAGTAATAACAGTAATTTGATGTACAGAGTGAACTGGAAGCTGGTTTTCATTTTGATTTGCAGACCTCGCTCCACTTTTATTTGTAGTCACTGAAGTTTATGATGTGACGGTGGCACCACACGCCGATGGTTACGGCCAGAATAATATGCATGCTGTGTATCGTGATGACTAACCCGCGTGCATGACTCATACATCAGTAATAGAGTAGTTTTTCCCATGATGATGACAATATAACAAAATAGAAAAACAAGACAAAAGTAACAACAATTTAACCAATCGTGTTTCCAGCAGAGCTCTCACCGTGACAAAAGTTCAAAGTGTGCAGTGAATAATTTCTTCATCCATCGCCATGTTGTGGAAACTACTGTCCCACACACTCCAGCTCAGTCACAGCCAGTGAGCTCACAGCTTCAGCAAATAAAATCCAGATGAGGTGACGTGTCGGCTCGATGCTGCTGGAGGAAAACTAACCTGTTGCTGTTCATGCAGAAGGTCAAGCTGCCTTTCAGGCTGCCAGCCTCACACCCTGCTGCTCATTTACATGCTGCTTTCATGTAGCATCACAATGTAGAGCTGGAAAATACATGCTACATATAATAAATATGTGTCTGTACAATAACTACTTGATGGTGATTGAAGAGACTAAACATTGTTATTAGTAGCAGTGCAGAGTAGTATTTTATTTGCTGTTGTGTTTTTTTATTGCTGTTTATTTGCTTGAAGTGGATACAGGATACAGTACATGAATGTAAAGTGTTTCTCTGTTTTATCCTCTCAACTACAACAAGCTCTGATGTAAAGCAGACGTCCTGTGATGTGGCTGAGAGACTGGAGCAAAGTTAAATGTGTTTGAGATAAAATCATTTATGGAGTGAACCACAACGACAACATTTGCTTATCTAATAAGTTTTCAGTTGCCTTCAGGTGACAAGTGCAGCTTATTTCTCACATACAGTCACATTCACAAATATTCATGATATTATGATATATATATATATATTTGTTTTATTCTTTTCTTGGAGATTTTATTTACATTACATTTGCCTTCACGTGGTAACTACAGGATCTCCTCCTCAGATCATGTGATCACTGGTTCCTCTGGTATCACATCTCCACTGTTTTATGTAGATGTGGTGACAGGTTTTTCTCTAATGTTGCTGATAAACAAACAAAAAATAAAAAGTATCTTCTTTGTTTTCCCTCATCCACTGGGGGAATAGTGACGCCAGTGAAGTCAAAGAATTTTATGTCTGTCAAAGGGTTTCGATACATTTTCATATATTTTTATATATCGTATTTTCCACACTATAAGGTGCATCAGATTATAAGGAGCACCTTCAATGAATGGTCTATTTTAAAACTGTTTTCATATATAAGGTGCACTACATTATAAGTTTCATAGACTATAAACTACTGTAGTGTCTGGGGTTGTGTTATCATCCATCTAGATGAAGCTGCACTAAAGTGAATGTCAACAAAACAGTCAGATAAGTCAGTCAGTCAAACTTTATTCATAGAAAACAAACCAACGTTCTGACAACTCCGTTCACTCCACAACAAGCTAGTACATTCACAATACAGTACCGTACGTACCGGGAGCTCTTACCGGTATTTGCACCGCCTTCATTGAAAACAATGTATTTCCAACTCCATTCGTCACAG
>OOFC01016937.1:0-18397 GCA_900323345.1 Pseudochromis fuscus
GGCACGAAGCTCGTTAGCTTTTTACAAGCTAGCAAGCTCCGTGCCGCCAATACATTGAGCCTCGTCACATCAGACCCGGTCCGAGTGGACCACATGAAACTGTTCGAATAAATTCAATAGCGGCTTATAGACAGGTGCGCTCAATAGTCCAGAAAAAACGGTAATATATAGCTTGAGAAGGCTCTGCTCCAAGGCTGGATCTTCATCCATTAGTGTTGTTCTGAATCAAAGTTGGATTTTGGAGGTTTTCTTATATCTGGAACAGACTCTGCAAGGTTCTAGTTTCATTCATCTCCATATGGAGCTTTATTTACTTTGGGAGGTAAACTGCAGTAACAATTGTTGGAGTATTAAACAAACCAAAATGGGACATCTGAAGAATACAAAGTGAAATCAGGTGGTGTAGAAGAAATAAAAATGGTGGCTAATTCAGTTTGGTGCAAATAAGCATCTTAATCTCAGGGAACCACATAAAAAAAATGATGTTAGATCCATGTGAGCTCCAATTAATGGAAGATTATTGATTTTTTTTTCCATCTTAAAAATCCAATGTTAAAAGGACACTGCATATATTGTGTAGAAAGCCTTCACCATGTTATGTACAAAAACTAGACTCGTTTAACATGGTTTATTAAATTGTCATTCATAGTCATATATGTTGGTACCCAAGGACAAGGACACGTCTTATTAGGATCACTTATGCAAGAAAGCAATACAGGTACCAATTGTTCCAGACCTCCACAAAGATGTATTGTCATGGTAACCAGTGAGCACTTCAAACAAAGCTTTATGTATCCTCACGAGTGAGAACGCAAATGCACACATGAAGACACTGTATACTGTACTAAACAACAAATAAAAGCAGCTGGAAAACAAATAAATAAATAAATGAATAAATACAGGTATTTTCTATTATCAAAATAAAGTGTGTAATTTTAATTTTACATAAAGTTGAGTGTATTTTTTTTCTTCGAAGCTGATAAAAATGCTGCTATTCAAATGTTTGCTTTTATTGTGAAAATATCTATAACAGAACCAATGCTTCATTTTACTTTAACTACTTATTGTATCAGATTTTAGGCATGTATTTACTCTATTAAAGATGTGAATAAAAATATTTTTTCCTTTAAAGAAATGAAAATATATTCACAACTGCAAGTTTGTTGTATCATTTCACGTTAAACAGGTTGGTCACTGTTTTTTTTTTGCAGTTTTATTTATAGTTTTTGTATTTAATATAAGACAAATCTGTAAAATAAACATACAAACTATGCAAAATTATGTTTGTTGTTGTTTTTTTTTTATCATATAAGAGCATCATTTGTTTCTGTATTTGTGGATGAGGAGCATTTTCAAAATAAAGGCCTTTTAGATGTTTGAGAAATACATATCAGGCAGTTTATTATTATTTTTTATTATTTGTTTATTATCCTGGGATCCTTTTTTATAGCAGACCAAGTATTTTAATCTTTGATATGTTAGGTAATATCCTGAATGTCGGATTTTTTTTTGGTTTGGTTTCTTTTTTTTACCACAGTGCCATTGTGGTACTTTTACTTCCAGTAAATGATCTGAGTACTTCTTCCACCGCTGTTAATCAGAGTTACCTGAGAAAGATGAGCTTTTCTTCTCGAGCCCCCCTTTCGATTTCACGGGGCCAAAGAGAAGCAAAGAGGAAGCACAAGTAAACTGTCTCAGTCCTTTACAAATGCTAGAGTGGCCATCCTCCTGCTGCCAGCCCTCACACAGGGCCACAATTAAATTCTTCACCCACTTATTCTTCTCCTCTTTTTTGTCTCTTGAGAAGACACCTCACTTGAGAAACCACTGAGGCTGCTTTTTAAAGGTCCCTGTGTGGCAGGGTGACAGAGGGCACCACTCTCTGCCTTTTCTCTAATTTGGAAAGACCGGGTGAAATTGAAAAGGGGGTTCTCAGCTCCCTCCCCAACGACCCTCTCTACTCCACTGCCCCTCACCCCAGCACCACCCCACCGTCCCATGCACAGGCCTGGGTGGACTCCCCTGGTCGGTTCTCAGACCTCCCCTGTCTGTGTGATACCAGCGGTATTGTGAGGGGCTGACAAAGAACAGGAAGCCCGGGGGTCGGCGGGGCAGGCCTGAAGGTCAGCTCAATCAGTCTCCGTATGATGGATGCAGTGCAGGGGCCAGGTCACCTGAAAATGCTTCAAAACAAGATGGCCGAATCACGTTTCCTTCCCTCCTTTTAGCTCCTCCTACTCGCTTTCCTCATTTGAATTGTCCACACATCTGAATACACACATGTCGAGTTTATGTCCACTGCACAACATTACATTATATTGAGGGTGGACACATGTCGGCCTTGTGCTTGACAACAGTTTTTAATCAAATTTAAAGCATAAAAGTAGCAAGAAATGCACATTTTAATGTATTTTTGATACAAATAACATATTGTTCAACCTGTGTAAGTACTTTACTTTACTTTATGGAGAATATTAATCTGGAGTCTTAACATTAGAGCAAATAAAAACCTTGTTATTGATGATGATTGTGCATTTTTAATCTTTAGAAAAAACTGAAATAGTAGGTGCATTTTTACACAAATCTTCTACCTCCTACATAAAATATATTATTTAGAAAATCAAGAAATGTGTGAAAATTGTATTGTGACCAAGCCAGACAAGATTTTCTCAGGATGACATTAAAACTAATCCAGCAGCACTAAAGTTAATTACTAAAAGATTAATTAATCATTTTTGATTTATTGAATTTTGTAAGTTATAATTTATGTAGATTAAATTAAACATCTCTCAGGTTAAGTTTCCAAAGAGCTGACAAAACATCAATCCATTTAACTATTGTGTTGCTAAACCAGGCAAGTTGTTGTGCGTGTGTGTGTTGGGGGAAGTGGGGTCCACTGTTGTCATGGAGACCCCTGGGTGTGGGAAGCAGTCCAAACATGACAGGGCTGAGTTTACTGACTCAAGGTGACTGGGCCACGGGTACAACAGCACACAACAGGGGGACAATGGCCGCTCCATTAGTGCTAATGGGGGACACATGTAACAGCATTAGGGTGAGGACACCTGGGGGGGGACCACATGAGGAGATGGCACATCCCACCCCTCCCTCCACCTCCACCCCCCTAAACCCCTCCCTGGTCTGTCCCACTCCATCAAACATGCACATAACCAGGAGTCGGCTGCAGAGGGACGGCAGCACAGTGATGATGTTTTTTAATATTCATAAAGGACTTAAAAAGTTGAAAGTGTAAGAGTCAAGCAAAAACAAAGTTTTCCCTCATTTGAACATTTTAAGCAGGAATACATTCATCTAAAAGTGACAGTACTGCACTCCAACATACTTCAAGTACCACAAGTAAAGTTCCTGCATTCAAAATCTTTATTTAAAAAAATATATTTTAACAGTGTTTGATGTTTTAGAGAATATTTATGTGTTTTGTATGTAAAATTCTAATCTTAAAAGTAAGTTCATAACATATCGTGGAGCAAAAAGTACAATAGTTTCCTGTAAAATGTATCAGAGTAGAAGTACAGTAGCATGAAGTGAACACAGTGTCGCTCTGAACTCTACAGTTATTGTCTGTTTTAACTCACTGGTTGTATCCATTTTGTTGTTATTCTGCTAAAATAATTCAATTATAGCAGCATCTTTGACCACAGCCGAATTAGAAAGTGTAAATATTGTAGAATGATTCAAAACAACAAAATCTTTACAGCACATCCTCCGCAGCAATGTAAATCAAAGGAAATAAATCTGAGACAGAGGTCAGTGAATTGTCATTGGTGGACTGTGAGTTTTCCCTGGTCATCCCACCCCTTCATTCATTCACCCATCCATCCATCCATCCCTCTCACAGCTCATCCCTCATCTCTCCTCCCGCCCACCCCCTACAAATTCCTGCACTCTTGCCCAAGACGCCCAGTCAATTAATAAGACATTGTCTCCTCCCCTTGGTGCCGGTGCACAAGAGGCCACCCAGGAGCCAGCAGGCCTTCCCCTCTAAAGCTGCTTCACTGGTGGCCCCCAGGAATGCCAATCGCTTTGGGAACCAGCAGAACGGGGTAGGACGGGGGGGTAAGGTGGTGGTGGAGAGGTCTGGGAAGCTGGATAATAGAAACAGCCCCATCATGCTCATGTGCTGGGGCAAGCCAGTCAAAACTCGGAAGGTAACAAAAGGAAATGAGTTCCACTCCCAAGGATCGGAGGCACTTCACCCCTCTACAGTCCAGCTTAAACCCCACCCTGTGAAGTACACACACACACACACACACGTACACACACATTAGTCTGGCCATACTTGAGAGAGCACTGGCTTACATTCACTTCCTACTGGCTTATCTAATGCAGAGACTCTAACGTCCTAATGACAAAATATTCACCACAGATTATTTAATAGTTGGAACATCTCTCAACTTTCTCAAAAACCTTATGAAGAGTTGTTACTATAACACACACTCTCACACACACACACACACACACACACCAAAAACACCTCCATTTTGTTTTCAGCTCTCAAAATCAGCTCCCCTCTTTGATGGGATGCCTCAGAGGAGGTGCAACTAAAGCCATTCAAACCCTGTAGCACTTTATGGTACATTTTATTTTCAGCTTCTGGATTTGCTGTTATCTTGTGGGACGTCGCCTGTTTGAATGAGTTTAAGGTAGATGTGTTTTCAGTAGTTCAGCATGTTGGATGTCTGTATGTTGACAATTTACTGAAAATCTCCCCAACGTTACAGCCGAACTGTTGACATACCTTCCTGGTAGCGATCTAGCTAATTACCTATAACGTTTAGGTAAATAGCAGCAACTGAGGCCTCAATAAAAAAGTTGTTTGGTTTTTTTTGTTTTTTTTTTAAATAAAGATTTCTGTCATATTACATTCCTTTTACCCTTTTCATTTTTGTTCAGTCTACTGCATCCTTACAACTGGATTATGCTTTGGACAAGGTTACAAAAGTTGTGTTTACTATTGATTAATATACCAGTTATAGCCTATATTTTCAAATAACTGATTCAATCATTTAAATCTCAAAAAATATTCAGTTTGCTAATCAAGTACAAGCAAAAGTCATATTGTTAAGAACCTAAAAAAGTTTGGTTGTTTTTCCAGCATAAAAAGCCAAATGTCCATTTTTGGAAGTTACAGTCTCAGATTTTACAGTTCAGCATTCAATGATTTTAAAGTGTGGCAGCAATTTGAGATCCAAATAACTGTCACAGTGTTTCACATGTTAGTAACATTATGGAAAAACTTATGAACACATCTTGATTTTCTTTATTTTTGAGAGAGAGACAGAAACAGAGACAGAGAGAATTGTCTTTGTGTCTCATTATGTCACAGCCTGAGGGACAACCATCACAACACTTGACACACCTGTATATATCTACAGTCCTTGTCTGAGTACTTTTATTTTGTTTTTTATTGTTTTTATTATTATTGTTGTTGTTGTATCTTTTTGTAAATTTGTAAGGGCTTTGGCAATATTGTTAACCTGCAGTCATACTAATAAAGTTGTTTAAATTGAAATTGAACATTGAGTAATTTCTTTAATGAACTTTGGTGGAGATCTGCTATGGATACAAGTGGCTTTCTGATATTTCTGTATTTACTATTTTTAAATGCTTCGTCTACATGTGGTTTATAAACTTAACCCCTTAAGCCCCAAGCTCTTATTTTGAAATTTAAACTATAGAAAAATACCAGAGACAAGTCTCAGGGTCCCCCAATTGGGGGACCTTGGGGTTTAAAAGGTTAAAGTGCTTTTTAACCTCATCATGTCAGCCTAAGAGATGTTTTCCAGTGTGATTATTTAAAAAAATGTACAGACAGGTGAAGAGTGACAACAGTACATGTTAATGTGGATAAAAACAAAAGTAACATTGTCCACCATTGGTTTTTTTTATCAAGCACTTTGCATAAACTGTGCTCCATCAAACAAAGCTTCACACTGTTGACTCTTTATTAAAGCTGCTAGAATCCTTCACATTAAAAAAGCTGCCAATGCAATCACAACACTATTACATGTTTAGTTGTATAAATCAATCAATCAATCATATGTTCTTTGAAATCTGTAACAAAATTATAAAGAAAATGTTTGTCATTGTGTTCATTTTTGTCTTTCTGAATGTGTTCGCTGATATTTTTCATCTAAAAATCTCAGTGATGGGTTTTAGAGTGTAGACCTCCATCCCAATGCTTGTCCTCAGTATAACACATTGTTTGGTAATGGATAGCATGTTAGTGCAGAGAGATTTCAAAGGAAAGAGATATGTACACACACACTCACACACACACACACACAGAGGACTGCACACTGCATAATGAGTTTCTCCCGCTGAACATATATTGCTAAATTAGTCAGGTGAAAGTGCTCTGTAAGTGCACCATCTGTATTGTTGCATGTAGTAGCAAGTAGGGTGAAACCACAATAAGTGGATTGAAAGCCATGAATAGAAAAATCTGCCTTGTTTTTTAAATATTATGCAGCAGTACGGTACCCGTGCCCTGCAGAAACCAGCATGACCTGCCCACTGACTCATATCATTAGATGAAAGTAAAAGGAGAATAGTATCACTTCAAATCCTACAAATCAAATGTTAGCATATAAATTTATATTGCTCTGTAGCATTTCAAATCCCAGCCTCTCTCAGCAAAATTGACCATTCATTTAATTTCAGAAAGGCGAAAACCTGTCCAGACTGTATCTACCTTTTTACAAACCCGGTTTAGGTAAAACAGGGGTCTCCAGATCCTGCCACCCAACAGCTTCAGGACTGTGTGTCTGACCTCGGGCAGGGATGTTGAATTTTCCCGGCCCCTGTTGTGGAAGTGTCATCACACAGCAGCACGTGACCTGCTCGCTCACTGATAGGTGTACGCAGCCCACCACCCCCAGTCTCAGACCTGACCTACCACTAAACCCAGTTCCTCCAGATGAACTGCTCCCAGCTCAGCACAATGCTCCTCAAAACACCCACGGTTCCCGATGGACGCCTCACAGACCACATCCCCCACATCAGCCGCAGCCCAAGCAGCTACCTGGTTGGTCCGGCCAGAAGCATAAGCTTGATTACGTCGTTGATAATATCGGTTATACTGAGATCTTCAGAGGTCCAACTCCATGTATGGTCTGTGTGAATGCTCAAAGCAGATCTTAGGTTGCTCTTGTAGTGGTGCAGTTCTGACCCGGATCTGTGATGAATGTTCATGAAGCACCAACAAGATGATTCTGAGTCTCTCACAACGTCCACCAGGGGAAACTTACAGCAGCCAAGCAGGTCTTTGTAAACTCGGGCAGTACAGTAAAAGTGCAAGTGGCTCATTAAATCAGTTATGGTTCCTTTGATCAATTCAAGAGTTAATACATGCGAACGAGTGCTGACCTCCAGGGATGTGAGGTAGCATCATGCACAGAAGTTCCTCACTCAGGGAGGCAGTGCTGAAAAAAACAGGCCTGTAATTACACTAGTACACTTTAAATCATTTAACAAGGATTAATTGGAGGGCAGGTCTGATGCCAGCAGTCCTGGTAATTCCAGCTCCAACAGTGTATCTTAATGTTACTGTGGTCACAAAGCTCGTAGTTGGATCTCAGGATTGAGCTGATGGTCCAACGTGAGGCGAGCTACCATCTGCCCCTGCCTCTCTGCGTCCTCTCAGTGCTCTTAGCTGAGTGTCCCGTGGGGTCCGAAGCGTTTGCTTTGAATTCAACATTGAAGTGTTCAAAGCAGCTGGGTCGCCTGAATACCACAGCTAGGAATAATGAAACACGACTTATTTTTGTGGGTTTTCTCTCTAAGCTGAGGCCATGATTACAAGTGGGGGGTGTTGTGCTACTAGAGGTAAAATTCTTGGACCAGACTGGAAACCTCAACTGGTCCAGATATGGATGGGATTGATCGCTCTGTCTCCAGCATCCAACTTCAGAGGGACAGCTCAGCCACATTAGGTCCTGCAGGGAGAAGCGTCCTGTTGATGTTTAGAGCTTCATGACACAATTTTTGCTTTGTACTGGGATGGGACCAAGAAGAAGAGACTTTTAGTGTTTCTGAGACTTACACAACAGGTAGAATCAGCACTATTTACAATATCGTTCATTGTTGATGAGGTGAGGTGGTCGTCCTCGTGGCTTCTGGAAAGTGGGGGATTGGGGATTGCAATTATTTCCAATGAATGAGGAACTCCCAGTAAAGATTGTTACTGGTTTGCACAGCCCCGCTCTGCCCTGCTCCCTGACGCCTCTGGATCCTAAAGCCTGCCCTCTGGTGTGTACATACATGTGGTACGGTCTCGGCCTAGCGCTGCAGGGATCTATTAAACCAGGCATCAAGGTGTCTCTGCACTGTAGGAAGCCAAATATGGAAAAAAAAATCCTTGCTTACAGTGGAACAAGTCCCCAAAACACTCCTCGAAATTCATGAAATTACCATCATCTAGATTGAATCCATACATTAGCATGTTTCTCAGCCACGGGAAATCAAGCATCTTACGTCTTCTACTGGTTTTGTTTGTTGGTTTGTGTTCACTTGTTGAACTTGTAAAACTCAGCGTCACCTGTATTTCATCACCTGAGGGACACACAGTTTACCAATCACAACAACCACAGTTTAAATTTATTATTATTTTTAATCAAACTGAACAATTTCTGCTGGTTTCCCTTATTTTCTCTGCAAGTAAAACTGAATACTGTTGGTCAGTGAAATCCTGTCACTTGTGCTGTATCATATATCAATAATTCATCACCAAATTATAATGTTTTCAATTATTTACAACCCTAGAGGAGAAGATATGTATTATTTAGGTAATTTAAAAAGTTTTTATTGGGCCTGGAAACACAGAAACAGTTTGAAATTTTACATCTATCACAAATTAAAACATGAAACACACCAGTGCTCATTTATTGTCAATATTTTTACATAATTCTAACTTCTCATGCTATAATATTTGTCATATTGTCTTCAGATCTAACAAATCACTTTTTTAAATTTAAAATTTAAAAGAGACCCGAAACCCTGTGTACGTGACTATTTTAATCAGAGCACAAACATAATATAACTGGACATTTACAGGACTTACAGTTCACTTATTAAGACACAAATAATCTGGTTTGAATTTATCAATTTCATCGACTCAGCACGGAGACATAAAAATCTAGTCCTGCTAGACAACATTAAAAATTATTTCTTACTCTTTAAATATATTAAACACAATCTATGGATAATTTCTGAAGGCTGAATGGACGTGATGCTGATACTTTATTAAACGCTGCCATCTAGAGGCCGCCTGCTGAAATAGAGCCTCTGTGTCTCACATGCCTCTAAAATCAAAATACCCCTTTCAATATGAAAAGGTTGCATCTAAATTATTAGTCAACATCAATAAATGAACAGGAAATTGTACATTTATTGTCCTTCTGACAAGTCTCAAACACAAATCCTGGTATCACAAAATATCTTCGGTAAATGACGTAAATACAGTTGAAAATACAGTGAAGCCAAGAATCTATTAAAAGACTCATCATGACTGGTTTCAGATTATTAAGTGTACAGATGTAAGTCAGCCACCAAGTAAAGCATTTTATTGAAGCAAATCAAGGTTTTTCAATGGTGTGCTAAAGACCTGAATGATGATTTTTTTATTTTTTTCACAGTGCCCTAAAAAGCAGGTATGCACATGGTGTATCCTTGCAGTATTTCAAAGTATTCTCTGGTGTTGAGGTTTATGTTAAAGTATCATCTTTGAAATGTTGGACAACAAAGCTGCAAAACAGACACATAAGTAAGTTCAACATTTTCTGGGACAAAATAAAAATACAAAATCATAAAAATAGAGAAGTGCAAAATTTTGCCCTTAAAGCGTTAAAGCTTTGTGTGTTTTGAAACAGTTTAGTATTGACCAATCTCAAAGGGAGTCACTGCTACAGTACATTTTGACACATTTTAGTAACAACATGAAATGAGGACACTGACAGGAATCAAGCAGTAGCACATGCATGACCACAGCAGTGATGATGATGATGATGATGATGATGCCTTACATCCCTTTACTACCTATGCATACAGAAGCATCAGTTTCCCTTTACAAATCCATAAAAATATAGAGCAACACTGGTCTGAGTCACCTCAATTAACTGTGTTTAAGTCCTGATGCTGGTCAGTATCCAACCTGCTGAAGTGCCACTGAGCAAAACCATGAGCATTGACCTCACTGGATGGAAAAAGGAGGATTTTGTTCCACTTCTCACCTCTGATATGTTGCTTTTCACTGTGCAAGGATGTGGGATTTTCATCAAGACTTAACATGTCATTGTTAGTTTTTTTAAGTCTAATTTGAGTGAAAAAGTGGTTTCCAACCTTTTTGAATACCAAAGTGTTTTTTAACCAGTATTGATTATAGACATCTGTATCTCCTTATATTTTTATAAAAGACACAGGGAACTGTAAATTACCGTATTTTCCAGACTATTGAGTGCACCTGTCTATAAGCCGCTATTGAATTTATTCGAACAGTTTCATGTGGTCCACTCTGACCGGGTCTGATGTGACGATGTATCGGTGGCACGGAGCTTGCTAACTTGTAAAAAGCTAACAAGCTTCGTGCCACCAATACATGAGCCACACCGGTGTTTGAGTTCATCGGAAAAAAGTAGCAGCTTATAGTCCGGAAAATACGGGACTGATTTTTTTCATTATCATTTCGTCCAATTTACATTCATGTTAGCCCTATTTGAAAAGACAAATATCATATCAATATACAGCCGGTTGATGAAAATTGCATTATTTTGGTAGATTATTGTAAATGCTAACAATAAACATACTGTGATCCATTTTATATATATATATATTTTTTTTTCTTCCTGAATCCCAAATTTGACTTTCTCTTATTTCACAGTCTTTCAAGAGATACCTCTGGGTATAAGTGCTCCTGGTTGGAGATCTTCAAAGGATCACATTGTTGCAACTCATTGTGACAAAAACACTTGTTTTTATGAAACAATTCAAACTAGCAGCCTGTGCAAAGGTTTAGCTCATTAGGTGTGATATTTTCAAACTTTCATTAAAATCCAAGGAACCAGCAAATTTAAAAAAGTATCAAAGACAACAGGACCTCAAATCAAAGCCAGTCTCATCCCTCATTTTCATCATAATGGCACAGCGAACAAGTTGTTCATCAAAGGGGGGAAACCTAGTTAAAAAAAATCAGCCCCAAGAGACACTGATGGTAAACCAACCCCTTCCTGTGATGCTGTTATTTTTCCTACAAAGAAAGTGAGCTTGGTCCCACAGAGGCAGTGAGTGGAGCACAGTATTTTCTTTGGAACAAACAGCACTGCAGCACATCAGCTAATAGAGCCTGGCTCCCAGAGGGGAGCTCGATATAGGACACTCTTCCTCTTCCTCCACTTGAGCTATTAATACACCCAAACAAAAGAAAAGAGGCTTAATGAGGCAGCAACGGGGAACTCATGCGAACTAAGTTAGACAAGAGCTTTGTAGTGTTTAGCTCCAAGGATTCCAGCTTTTGAGGGCAATGGATCCTACTTTGCTATTAATGTGACTGATGCTCTGGGAGTAAAAGTACAGTATATGTACATTATGTTGCATCCTTTTATGCATGATGCTTGAACCCATTTGATAAGGTCTCTTTAAAACGGCAGAAGCGACACAACAGTGAAAGGAGATGCATAGATTTAAGCATGTTGATGGGCTGGATATGGATATTATAGATTTCTGAAGAAAAGACAGCATTACAAAATTGTCAGTGAGAAAACACATAACAGTTCATCCACTGCACAAACACAGACTGTGCTGTACGAAGCATTTCTTTGCATATTTGCATAAAAGAAAATATCTCATGCAGCTTAAAGCAGCTACCTTGAAGTTAATGCTTTGGTTCTGATTGAGAGTGCATTAAAAAACAATGGAAGAAGATGAGGGAGTGTGTTTAAATGCACACAGTAAGTAGAATTAGAGCAGAAGAAACTGTTTCTAGGCAGCTTCACATACTGATCACAAGTACATATCAACAAAATAAAAAAAATTTAAAAAACAATTAACAGACCACGGCATTTTTTTCTTCCCTAACTATCCCAACTAACACCATTGTAACACTGGGATACTACTATATTTAAAAAGAGGGAGGGTTGATACATCCAATACAATTTAAACAGTAAAAGTCCTGAATGAAATCGGGGATATTCAAATGTGCAAGTAAACAAACTCACATTAAATCAAGTAATAATTTGCCAACGCTAAAAAAAAGAAGTGGTTGATGTTTCAGTTTACATCATGCACTGTGGGGACTTAATACTAACCAGATATCTGCCCCAAAGTGCGAGCTGTCACACAGTGCAAAGATCACCATTTCAGTCATGCAGTACGACGTGGTAAATAGAGCACGGACAGCGTCACAAGAAAAAAAAAAAAGGTTTGTCCTCAGGAACTTGATTTCATTTCAATGTTTTGCAGTTTTAAGACAGGACAGCAACACAAGGGGCAACTTTTTGCACTGTACCGGCTTCACATGCAACGTTTTAGTTGCATTTTTGGCACATAAACCTTCCTTTAAAAAAAAAAAAAAAAATTACATTTTGTTTTATTTAAAAAGGAGGTCACTTGAAACTGCCCATTGGCATCTTGGAGCAGAGGAAATTAAAGCTTCAAGTAATTGATGTGAATTTTCAATTTGGGCCATTTTGCTGAATCTGATTGGTCGTAGTGATAGTGAAACATTTATACCAACACAAGGCGAGGCCAGTGTGTGGCAAACTTGATGATCAGACCATCTGGAAGAGTCTTGAAGTCGTCACACTCCCACATCAGAGGCAAAAATAAGTCTAAATATAGTATGTTTTTTTCCTCGTAGGGTTGCATCCCTTCAGGCAGCTGTATTCCCCACACAACAATAAAACCAGGGATTTGGCTGAAAACACGACATCGACAACTGGATATTCCTACAAAAAGGTTTCTTTGAAACATTGAGTGAGGAAATAAACTTTTTGTATTTAACTAGTGAACACAGCTGCAGTTTTTCATAAATACTCTTAAATCCATGAACCTAATGGTTTTAATCTCTTCTTGCTTATAATAATCTTACAACGTCTAGAAAACTGCGTCACAACAACCTACTGGAGGCATTGATTTGTAAAGAGAACTACAAAGAGGTATGAAGGACTACACAGAAACAGTCTTTTGAGCTGATAGGGAAACACACACACATACACACACACGCACACACAAAATATCAGCTATTTTTTTTTTTAACTCACTGTATCAATTTTTTTCTTTTCAGATCATTCTGAACCATAAATAAGTTAACAATATAGCTTATAAATAAATTTCAGTCTGTAAAATTCACATATAAATAACCTGCATCCATCTTGCAGAGACTTCCCAGAAAAGAGAAGTAGACCCACGTTACACTAGGCTTGCAGCACGTCGCATTTCTTCTCTCCCTTTTTTTGACGTAAATTACAAAGCATCCGTGTTGTAAACACTGCGACTTTCCCTTTAAAACCTCTGGAGACGTGGACAAAGACAGGTAAATGAGAGGGAAGAGATGTTGTGATTTGATGACGATTAAAAGATGTCTCTCCATTGTCTGTCTGGACCGGGGGCAGTAGGACAGCCCTTTTCCTTTAGGACACCGGTGACAACTTCTACCTGGTCCAATCCCTGATTGATTCAGTCTGTGTGTGCGAGTCAGAGAGAAAGAAAAGAATAGACTATTGCTAGTGATGATTGACTGACTGATTGATTTGATATTGAGGTTGCTGCTCCTGCTGCATGCTTGGTTTTGAAGACGTGCGGACGTCCATGCAATCGAGCCAGAGGCAGAGGGCGGTCAGGGCGGTCAGGGCGGGACGGAGGAAAAAAGAAGAGAGTTGTCTCTACACTGGTCCGAGTCATCCTTCGGTTCACTAAACTGTCTGAATCTGGACTTCCTTCCTCTCGCTGTCTCACTGTTCTTCTGAGAAGTGAAAGGCTGGAGGTGCTTTTTGGGGCCCAGAGTCTGTTCCCGGGGCCACCGGTGTGTTGACGGGCGTGGTGAGAGGGGTGCTGTTGGAGGGCTGTGGATTGGCGTCACCCTCCGTAAAAGTCTTCTCCTGAGACTGGGAGGAGGAGGACGAGGAATGGGTGCTCTCGCTGGAACTGCTGCGGGTCTCTGTGCTCGTACTCGTCTTTTTCATCTTCCTCCTCTTGGCTAGCGGCGCCTTGTCCACCGTTTGTAGGCGGAAACCCTCCCGCTTACATTTGTTAAATGCCTGGGACAAAAAAAAGAGGATGAGTGAACCAGATATTAAAATTTCAGTGAATGATTCTTTTTCCAACGATGCATTGATCCCATCACTTACTATCAAATCACAACTAAAGTGGCAATAAAAACTGAGTGGGTAGCCTAATGAATTACTGAATGAATGTAAGTGATAGTGCTATCGGGTTGGCCTGTGTCTGCACGGGTATCAAATCGACCTATTACTACATTTTCCCATGTTTTCTGCAATACTACTTCAACGAGAACACGTTTTATTATGTAAAACGTGATTTTAATGCAGATTTAAAAAGGGCTGCAGTGATGATTATTGTAATAACTGATAAGCATATTATTTTAGTGTTTAATTGATTAGCTGTTGTGTCTATAAACTACAAAAGAAATACCGTATTTTTCGGACTACAAGGTGCACTTAAAATCCTTTAATTTTCTGAAAAATCAACAGTTCGCCTTATAATCCAGTGCGTTTTATGGTCCGAATAATACGGTAGTTAAAAACTAGCTTCAAAAAAGCCCTAAGATTACCAATTTTAACTTTAAAAAAAAAGTAAAGCTGCAGATTAATTTCTTATTACTAATGCTCCCCACAACACATTCAAACTAATGGAGTCTCCGTATCCATTAGTAGCAGCAGGTTGACTAAAATTTGGGTTGTATTGATCAACTGCTGTTCAGACAGTTTGAAATGTTATGACCTACTGTCTATTAAAGGTGAACTTCTACTAATTTCTTACATTAAAGGTAGCTTTGACGTAAGTGTGGACAGAGGCGGTGGAAGAGCCGAGGATGTCTGGGGTCATGAGTGGGTTGGAGGACAGCTGGCTGTCATCCTGGAGCCAGGCGTTGTAACGGAGACCGCACATCTTAATTCTTTTGTTTGGATCCACTGTCAGCAGCTCTGTGGGAACAAGACACAGAAAAAAAGGTGAGGCAGAGAGAGGGATTTTGTCTTCAGCTCTGGAAGCTACTTTGTAGGTTAGAGGTCTAATCCAAAAGCAACACAGTGATAGTAACTGATTCAAACACGATTGGATGATTTAACACCAACTGGGTGACATGCTTTTTTTGTTTTTTGTTTTTTAAATTAAAATAAGCAACTACAATTAATCAAGGTCTCCGATCCCGGTAAGATCTGTAAAAATCCTGAAGAGGTCTGTACATTTTGTTAAAGAAGCAAATAGCTACTCCTGTTAACTCTATGGTCCATATTTATTCACTGAGCCCTTAAGGTCTGAGGGCACACACTATATACATATACATATACATATTATAATCATGTACCACAGGCTTGCATCCATGGATTTATTATATTTGCCATTATCTCCTCCAACGAGGTTACGTCTTTGTCGCAACCTCAATATTTTTTTTTGCAGAGACAGTGCATTACCCAAGCAACAAATAATAGCATTTTGTCCAAGATCAGAGGATGTGATCCTGTCTGAAAGAAATCCCCAAAAAATCCTCTGTGGTATGATGAGTGAGCAGGATTATGCCACGGCGGAGGTTTGTGCTCTGTAAGCAGTTTCTATTAGAGTCATATTTTAATTAAATTAATGAAGATAATATACTACACTGGAATTCCCATAATATCTTAAAAACAAAATGTACTCTGCATTGTAATCTACATGCAGCATCAGCTAATCCTATGTAGTAAAATAAAGTGGAAGATGTAACATTGAACCATGAGTTCAGTCCTCACCTTGTATCAGGTCCTTTGCCTGCTGCGACACGTTTCTCCAGGCCTCTCCTTCAAAAGAGAAGTCTCCTTGTTTGATTTTCTTCATGATCTCCTCAGCACTGGTGTGGGTGAGGCTCTTCTCCTGACACTGAAAAGGCACCTGGCCGGACAGCATGGTGTACTGCACAAAGAGGAAGAAAAGCAATTTTTATAAAAACAAAATCTACTGAGTAAATTTAATGTAAACATCTTTGGTGTTAGCTTAACACCGAAAATGAGTTGGGACAGTAACAGGTACTATTACGTCAGCCTGCTTCAAAAGTGCTCTTGACCGATCACGACTGTCCACATTGTTGTGCTGTACGTTGTTGACTGTGGTTGAACCAGCACTGAAGAGAAGAGTGGTTTGTGCTCAGCTGGATGAACAGGATCCAATCACCTTGACCTGTCTACATCTGCCCTCAAATTTCTCATTAAAATGACAGCGGTCGGGAACAGGCCTTTTGGCAGCGGAGGATCTGTCGAGCCGTGATCTCTCCCTCTCCTCCTCTGTGTCTCAGCTCAGTTGGCTTCCAGGCCATTGTGCACATAGCTTGTCAGTAGCCATTTCATCAAAGTTCCATGAGGCACACTACTACTATATCCCCCCCAGGGGGCGACGGTGCGAAGCAGCATTTGCACATAGAGCCGAGGCACAGTACAAATGACTGGCCAAGCACAGAAATCTCTCTTTCAACTATCAGCTCCCCTGTGTGCCCTCTCCTTACCCTCTCTACCTCTCCTCTTAATTTTCCTCCTCTATGCAGAAAAAGGTTGAATGAGGATGACATTTCCGCTGCCGGGAGGCAATGCCTCATACGAGTGCAGCCTCAACCAGCTCTAAGAGCTGGCCTGGTTGCTCTTCACTTAGTGGTGAGTGTTAAACTGTGTCAGCTCACCACAGGATGCTGAAGGTTGTCGTGCTAAAGAGAAAGAGATGAATATCATGCAAAACACATTAAGCAGAACGTGCACACATATGCACACATGCAAATGTACATGTGTGCATGCATACACACATGGAAACTACAGCCAGAAGTCAGTTAAAGTAACAGCTGATTACTGAATCATAATGGCCTGTAGAAAATGTTTAAACCAGAAACTGGAAAACACAAACAAATCAGAAGAGTATGGAGCTCCTGATTAGTTTCTGATTTGGTTTTTAAAACACTTTATTTACAAGATTTTAAAAAACACAGCTTTAAAGATGAGCTTGGAGCGGTGGGTTTTGAAAAGATTTGTAGAAATTACAAATTTGTATAATCAGGTCACTTTCCTGAGGCATTGTTGGCAAGTGATAGACTAAAGTCACAAAGAGGGAAGCTACTGAATAGGGATAATCAATGATCACTTATTTAGATCTATTAATGCCTGTGAAAAGCATCAGTATCATCAAACTGAAAGTTTAAATTCTTTTAGCATCTCAGACTTGACTTGGTTTGACTGCTATACAAAATGTTACAGCCCTGGGACATAGTGTAATTTATTATTATTTTTAATTGGACAGGCAAACTGCCACACTAACATTTTACAAATACGTGCTGGGATTTAAGCAGCACATCTCAATTTGTTTGTCAAGCAAGCAAACCATATCCACAAATAACAAACTATCATTTGAAAAGGGCCTGCTGTTAATATTATTTCATCAATTCATTAAATTAAAAAAATGGCCTCAACCAAATTGGAATTAATGTCTTAAATTCAACAGTCAGTGTAGCTTACAGTGACTCAATTGAAGCAAAAATAATTTATATTTCAAGTAAATAAAAGTTATAAAAAGAATAGAATTTAGTATTTTGTCATTTTTATTTAATAGTCTATTTATTTCCTAAGTAATTTATCAAAATCAGCACTAAAATCACAATCCCAAACCACAGACCTGAGTAATCTACTATGTAATGTATGTAGTGTAAATCTGTTAAATACTGCACCATCATCCATGAGGAACAACAACATTTCATTTTCAGGTTTGTTGATATGCAATTCAGTGAAAATGATTGACTTAATTTCAGCACAACAACAAAAACCACTATACACAAGGCTGTTTTTAAGTAGTAAGAGTCTGAAATAACGTCCTTTCGTTCCCCCGACTGTTGAATAATCAATGATCCTATATCATTACCATTACTTTGTTGGAGCCTCCTCCACTCACCAGAATGACCCCCAGACTCCAGAGGTCACAGGACTCATCGTAGCCGTCATATTTGAGTATCTCTGGCGCAGCGTACTGCAGCGTGAAGCAGGGCGTCTTCAGGAGCTGATTGTCTGGTGGTTTGAGACGAGCAAAGCCAAAGTCTATGATTTTTATCTCGGAGTTCTCACTCTCGTCTGTGAAGAGCAGGTTCTACAAAGCAATTCGAGATAGAGAGAGCAATAATTTTTTTTTTTTTTTGCTCACCAAA
>OOFC01016937.1:18836-37590 GCA_900323345.1 Pseudochromis fuscus
GTGTCAAAAATACACAACACACACACACACACACACACACACACACACACACACACACACACACACACACACACACACACACACACACACACACACACAATATGTTTACATTTCTATTCCTTCCCTTTATTCTTTGACATGCTTTGAAACAGCTTGTCAGACACACCTAAAGGTTTCGCAATGAAACAAATATTGACAATCGGAGTTGTATCATCCATCTTGCTTTCACAAGTCGATGTACAAGTTGAAAACAGCCGACATGTGAAAAGGTGGATGCAAATTGTTTTCCACATTATAAATATGGAAAGTAAAACAGTGCATCCTTGATCTCATGATGGCGGGATCAAAACAATAACAGTGCAGAGTAAAAGTGAAAGGTACCAAACAAACTGGGTGAAGAACAATGTGTCTAGGTAGCAGGCTAGATTTTCTCATTAGTGCTGGATCAAGGGAACAAAGGCAGGACTCAGTTGAGGTGAGGCGAGGCAGCGCTGCTTTGATCTGGGTCACAGGCCTGTGAGATACAGTAATAACCCCACTGAGCTCATCAGGACTAAAGTGCTGCTCCTGGGCATGAAGGACCACAGCTAATGAACCTGTACACAGGCAGACACACCTTCCCAATAACTGTGGTGAGCTTCATTTGAAACTAACGCACGCTCAGTTCAGGTTAAGTGTGTGGCTCAATTAGCAACACAAGTGAATCGAGGTTGTTTCTATTCAGTGGTACAAAAAAGGGTGTTTGTACAGCTGCAGTTTAGAAATAAATCTGCTGTGAAATATTGAGCACACTGAGAGATGTTCGTGGGACAATACGCAAAGAGACAGAAAAAAAAAAAAAAGACCCTGCAGGGCTACCAGCATCCCTATTAATCTGCCTTGTTCCAATTCCAGGACTTAATAAGGCTGCAGTCCCCACAGGCCCCACAGAGAGCTATGAAAAACAATTCATGGCAGCAAATGTAACCACTACAATTAACTTTACCTGATCGTGGTAAATTTCATGTAACTTGACAATGTTGGGGTGGCCATCACACAGCTTCAAGGCGGCTATTTCACGCTGAGTCTGAGCTTCCATCCTATAGCACACAGTCACATAAATAACATATAATCATGTGGGGAAACAAAATGTCCTTTTAGCAGGCTTTCAACTGCTATATTGGTATCATTACATTGAATTATGTACAAGTGCTTTTCCATTACATGTTAGCAAATTATTGATCAGCACAAGGTACTGAAAACTCTAAAGCAGGCATTAGAAAAGAAGAGAGAGCACCCCAGCCAGTGTACCTATTATGTAGTATTTTTTTCCACTACAGTATCTGGACAGTGTATATTTGCTCAAATAAAAATCAGTACTCAATTAAAGGCAGGATCTAATAGTAGCTGTGGTCAATATGAACAAATAATGGCTGGACTTCAAACACAGGCTGGTGAATAAATTAAACAAAGTGTGTCTGCAAAAATTTCAGAATAAAAGCCCAGTGAAGAAATGAAGGATCCCTGTTCACTGATCTGTTAGTAATGGTAATGGTTGAAAGTAATGATGAGTTCATATTAACACTGTAATGCAGTAACTTTAATGATTTAATCTGCTCCACTCCCGATCCTGTTTAAAGCACCAAAACACAGTTTTTATAGTAAAACATGACTAACGAACCTCATCAAACAGAAGAAATGAGAAACAAAGTCCTGACTCTAATACAAACTAGCCTAAAATGGAGGTTGTTTCCTTCTGCATTTTAGATAAATAAAGTCCACACCCACTATTTCAGGATTATTGGTAAATTATAATATGCTTTAGACTGTGTTGGGTTCGCACTTTCATATTACTGGCAATTTCAAATATGAAAGCAACTTTATGTTACTACAAAAAAAAAAAAACCAACAGAGAAAATAAATGTATTATATATTCCTGCAAATCAATAATAGATCACATTAATCCACTTTCAAATTTTCAACTTTTGAGGCTATCATTTTGCATCTGCACCTCCACCAGTGAACTACCCACTGAAGGGTTAAAAAAATAAAAACCACAGCGGTGCCGTGTGATGTGTAAAGTGTAATTTACTTATCCAAACATGCCTGTGTGGATTGCAGGGACATGTGCAGGGACGTGTGCGTGACAATCCCAGTGTGGTGCACTGTTATTAGAGCCATAATATTTGGTGCCATACAGTCAGTGGAGAGTAGGACTGCAGTCAACACACATGATCAAAGCATATTTTATTGGAAACCAGGTTTTATGAGCAGAGATGTATTTATCTGACCCACATCCGTTTAACAGAACATTTTTCATTAGTTTTTTGAAAGACTTGTTCAGCCAACTCTAAACAGAGGTCCAATTTCTGCCAGGGAGTGGAGGAGGGTCGCTGTCTGATCTATCCAAAGAAACTATAAACATAACACAGAGCCAAAAGCCTCTGGGTTGACAAACACAGCTGAGAGTGAAGCCTGTGAACTTTGTACCTCTTGCTGACGATCTTGACTGCAAACTTCTGTCCGGTCTTCTTGTGGGTGCACCGTCTGCAGATGGAGAAGCTCCCCTCCCCCAGAGCACAGTCCTTCAGGTCCATCTCATAACCCATGTAGAAAGGTGAGTCCTGCAGAGAGAAGTTCAAAAATAAAACAAGTTTTCTGGTCAAATATAAATTCGAACCGCATCACCAAATGTGTCCAAATGGCATCTACTGAAAAATAATCTTTTGTTTTTATAACTTTAACATTATATATTTTTGGGTATGATTTATTTTGGATGTTGGTAAAAAAAAAAAAAACAACAACAACAACAACAAAAAAAAACCATTATAATCTCCTGCATTACTTGTGATAAAGCCAAATTCATTTTCTACTTATTTGTCTGTAATCTGAGTTGTCTGGCAGCTTTTATCTTATCCACAAAAAATATTACAGCCTCTAAAATACCATAAGACAAAAAAACCCCGAAAAAACACTATTAACTAGCTCTCGCTAATGGTTTAACAGCAAAAAGCACAATAAACTACAACTTTATTAGGATCCTAAGCATGTCTAGTGCAAAACTTCCCTTTCAGTACCACAGAAGTAGATTAGGACAAAGATTGCATTCTAGTCCAAATATTTCTTCGGGTTTTTTTTTTGGCGCGATCTTGTTGATTAATTTAGCAACAGGTTAATAACAACAGTACCAACCACGAATATAAAAAAATCACTCATTATGAATATAGAAAAATCTAAAGTTTGCAAAGCAGCTTCATTTCAAAACACTTGTACCAACAGAATACATCTACACAGTACAAAGGATGTTGATGAGAAAGCTTGAAACTCAATAAAGTGCACAAATAGCAAAGCACTGCTCTTTTCAGAAAGCATTATGCTGCACAGCAACGCAAGTGCATGCATGAAAAAACATCAGAAAATAAACATGCTCCTGCCTGAAAACTGATTCTGAGTGCAGTAAAACAAGCACAGTAAAGAAAAAAAGCTCGAGCAGAACGGAGAGGAAGGAAAAAATCTCATCTGTCTGTGACAGCAGCCATTAGCTTAAGTGTGTTTGTGCTGGAGGATCCAAGTCCATTCATCTTACCTTCATCATGGCGCTGCGGGCCACCGCAGCCGAGCCCGGCCTCTCAGAGCCCCCACACAGCTGGACAGGGTCGTCCATCACCACGTTTCTCTTGAACAGGATGGAGGGGGCCATGAAAGAGTATCCCTGCACACAGACACATGGGAGCTGGAGGTGTTTACATTTTACTAAGACTAGCAGAAGAAAAGGAAACTTCCTTTGCTGTAGCCTCAGAAAAAAAAAAAAATACAAAAAAAATGTACTGTAAAAACTGTGCATTTTTTCCCCTCATGTTCCAACGTCAAACCAGCCTGTCAGCGACACAATAAGGCCAATTCTGTTCATCTGTGAGTGACAGCAGCTGTCCAGCTGTTCCTATTGTTAGAGCTGTCATTGTGGAGCGCTGCCTGCTTAATTCCAGCTGTGGGGAGCCCAGAGCTTGGAGCTGGCATTATTCTCTCCCTCTCTCTCTTTTACAGCGACACACACACACAGCTGTGTGGTATGTAGTGACAGCAATGGATGGACGGAAGGATGGATGTTGAATGAATGAGATGCCCTAAATTGCCGGGCTTGAATATTTGATTGCTCTGCTGTGAAATTACATCTTGGCGCTCTTAATGCAATTTTAATTTTGTTTTGTGAGGCACCGCGGGGGAGCAAGTGCGCGGTTTAAAACTGGGATTGCTGTCGTTATCTCAGAGATTGCTAGGCTTGCAAATTATAAAGCCCACAAAATTTCAGACTATGTGAATGGCAGCTGAGAGCGAAAAAAGCCAAGATGAAGTTGGCAATCAAAGACTGAAGGCGTAACCAAGACAGACGTGGTGATGCTCTCAAAGTGTAACCTTTTATTCCATGAGAGAAGCCCGTTAATGGATCTATTGATCTACCGAGCTCAAGGATCCAGAAGGCAATCAGAGTTGAAATTTCATGCAATACATCAGACAGCCATCAGCTGGCATGGAGTTGTGGGCCATATTATGGTTCAAAGCTACATCAAAAATAGTCATTCACATCTGTTACTTCAATAAGAGCTGCATATGGCAGCAATTACTTCAATAAAAGACCCTTTAGTCAATTTGAATACCAATGCACACAGACAGACTCATGTTGACTTACAGCAACCTTTTGAGGACATTCAAAACTTCACTTGATTACTTCAATTGCTGTGGAGTATGTCAAATATAGTCGCAGACAAAAAGTGGCTAATGTATAATGCCATTTTTTATCCGTATCAACATTTCACACTGCCTACAACCAAAGCCCAGACAAACATAAGCACAAAACAGATGCAGATAAAAAAAATGTTGCCCTGTGCGATGACCCGCAAAGAGCACAAAGGAATATTCCTGTCTGCAAACACAACCGTGACTCACAACTAAAGAGTCTGTTTGTCTGGCGAGCCTTCCCCCGTCTCCTACCTGGAAGATGCGGTCACAGTTCTGAGGCAGAGCTGCAGGGGAGTAGGTGGGGTCCATCTCTGTAAACTCGTCTGCGAAGTTGCTGACGTCCAGCTCGTCCCGAATCACTGGCTTGAAAGGTGCAGGCACCTTCTTAGCTGCCAGATCCTCCCAGTTAATTTTCTAATGTGAGAGTAAAAAGTGGAAGTGGTTTGTCACAATCCTCATTAACGGTTTATGCACATAACTTGAAGAATATTTTGGACAAGCAATGAGATCCACCTGGTAAAACGGGTGTTTCTTTACATTCTCTGCTCCGTTTGGACCTGAGCCTAATCTCTTCTTTGGATCTTTGATGAGGAGTCGCTGGATTAGGTCTTTGGCCAGTGGTCCCATGTCTTTGGGGAAAGGAGGATCCTTTTTGGAAATCCTCCTATGAGGTGCAAGGCAGATATGGTCAGTGTTGGGGGGTGATTATGACTGAAAGCCTGCTGGAAACTGTGGGTGATTATCAGGGGAGAATCCATACTTGGCGATGTCCGAGTGCGAGTTCTCATCTCCATCAACAGTGAAGGGTGATCCGCCGGTCAGAAGCTCGTACATCAACACACCGAGGCTCCACCAGTCCACTGCCTGGAATGCATGAAAGTACCCACCCATGACTTTGGCTTAACAGAATAAAAGATAAATCTCACTGGAGGGAGCACACATTCAGGAGGACAGAGAGAGAGACATAAATGCAGAATTTACCTTGTCATGTCCAGACTCTCCTCCTTCCACTATTTCTGGAGCCATATATTCAATGGTGCCGCAGACAGAAAAAGCCCTTTCCACCTGTTTAAAGACAAGCATGACCATAAATCAGCAAAAAATATTTTAGAGGACAAATAAGAGGAGCTTTTGTGTTGCAAAATGCCTGTAATTTATCAAAAGCATCAGACTCATCAAATATTAAAGCATGTGAAGTATTTCCTACTTCTTTGGTGTCTCTCTATTTAAACCAAAGTCAGATTTGCTGTAACTATACATTCAAACTGAGGCTTTCTGAGGAGTTTACACTCATTGTTGAGAGAAACTGTACCTGATCAAACTCCTTACTAAGGCCAAAGTCTGTGAGAACTATATGGCCGCTTGAATCCAATAGAATATTCTCAAGTTTCAAGTCCCGATAGACGATCCCAAGCTACAAGAAGAAAAAAAATGAAACACAGAATAAGCATGAAGCATGTCAGCAGGGACAGATTACCTCGAGGGGGACACATTAATACACTGAAATTGAAGGTTACCTTGTGTAGATGCTCTAGTGCCAAAACAATCTCTCCACTGTACAGGGCTACTTCTTGCTCCTTAAACCGCACCCTCTGCACCAGGTGTGTGAAGAGCTCGCCACCATTTACATAATCTATAATGGAAGATATCATGTATGTCACGTTTCATTCAAACGAACGTAAACTGGTTAATTTCCCTACAGAGAAGGTGAAATACTCTTTAGACTAATTAATTCAGCTAGTGATTTAAGGGGTCAAATTGTAAGGCTCCTCCCATCCAACTTTTAAAGGTACATGGAAGATATTGAGTGGAAACCTGGAGAACATAAAAAGGCAGATCCATATCAGATATCCTAACCGAGAATGAGGTGCAGCTTGGTGTCCGTCTGGAAGGCATAGTGAAGTGTGACAAGGAAGGGAGACTGGCGAATGTGCTCCAGCACTTGCCGCTCCGTCCGCGTGTGTTCAGCCGTCTTTGCTTTCTGTACAATAGTGGCTTTCTTTAAGACCTTCATGGCGTACAGCTTCCCCGCATCATGGCCACTCACTTTCCTCACCAGGAACACCTTGCCATATGCTGGTGGTTAAAACAAACAAACACAGAGGGCAAAGTTCAGTGCAAAGGTTTAAATAGAAATGACTGGTATGACATGCTTATCGTTCCAAAAACACACAATATTGGATGCCAGGCTGACAACACAATCTGTCTTCTCAATGTCATGAATGTAACACACACACACAGAGCAACAGAATACTCACCTCCTGTGCCCAGCACCTTTAAAAGCTCAAAGTTTTCAATGCCCACCCTCTCCACATGGCCTGTCAGATTGGCTGAAATCAGAGTGAAATAAAAAAAAAAAAAAGAATTAAAAAAATATGCTTTTGATAATTTAATTCAAAAACAGAGTAACAGAGATACTCCAATAGATCTTATATTCATGGCCTTAAATGTCATCCCTCTAAAAATGTTCTCTTTTAAGGTTATTTTTTTATTTCTTTATTTCTCTTTATTTAAATTTCTTCATCAATTTGACCACCTAAAACTTACAGGTCAATTTATATTTATGTTTACTACACTGGGAGATTTACTGCTTACAAAATGCAAGTGATCTCCCCCTGACACAGACTTGTGCTCAATTAGACAACTCACTGAAAAATTAGCATGAGCTATGAGGACACTATCCATCCATCTCCAATACCCGCTTATCCAACAGAGGGTTGCAGGGGGGGCTGTAGCCTAGTGCATAGTTAACCAACATGCTAATGAGCAGACTTATCAGTGATGATCAGCTTTAAGGCAAAAACAGTGGAGACACTCTCACTGTCTTACTGAATAATGTTAGGAAAGTCAAGCTAAAATCTAGCTGACATTTGCAGTGTTGGATGTTTTGCAACTGGTGGTTATGTTTTGATTTTGTATTCTGCTTCTGCACAAAAACTGAGACTCAATGAAGCTGGAGAAGTGGGCCTTAAACAGGATGATCAGCATTTTAAAACAAGTGACTGCAAAGCGTGGTGATTCTGTTTAATAAAAGCAGTAAAAATGACCAAATACTGCAGAAAACATGTGCACAATTAGTTAAATGAATTCATGTAAACAATCTAAAAACAGGTCTTGTGATGAAAAACAGACCTTTCTCACAAATATGCAACAGTACAAGATAATCCTCCATGTGACTGCCAGCAAACTCGCCACATTAACCAGCAAAAGGTCATTATCTCCCATCAAAGATCTTCAGTGAATTTGGCACACAGTGACAGTGACTCTCCGTGTCTTTCTACATCAAGTTCTCCCAGTATGGCTGACTGAGCACAGCACACTCTTAGACATGCATGTCCATTGTAGTGAACGCATTCCTTCTGTCTCACACTCTGAAAATAGGCTAGTGAGCAATTAAAGCGGCTGACTTCATCTGTTCCGCTGCTCCTCCTGTTACACACGAGAACAAATGCTGCAACTATTGGGCAATTTTGAATGCATACTGTATCATTTCAACAAAAACATCGCCGTCCTTCAAATTTCTGTTCAGATATTCAAGTTACATAACACCCATTGTCAGGCTCACCCTTCGAAGACCAAGTTTGATTTTGGTGGTTGTTAACAGACTGACAGGAGTGTCCAAACAGATGATGTCTTACTGCTAAACAAAAGGCACCCTTTCAGTTTACGGGAAGAAATGCCAATATTCCTTAAATAGGCTTTCCTTAAATTGTGTTTCTCTTGGATTTCATTGCTTTGCTGGTTGATCAAACTTAAAAACATGCATTGACAACTAAATATCAACAGAAATTAGTCCATTAGGAGAGGAGAATGCTTTGCCTTTATACTGTGTAGAACATCAGTAAAACAATGATTTAGGTCAAACTTCAGCGCATTTTTAAAATCTGCAAAGAAAAACCTATCATATGTAGCAAGATTAAGACAGAGTGGCACAGTGGCCACAAATGCATTTATACTGATATTTTGCTTTAGGAGATGTACTAAGATGTACTGTGGATCTAAAAATGGGCTTAGTATATTTATACTTTAATTTGGACTCCATTGGGTTAAATGCTACTGAAGGGTGCAGAGGAAAGAGCTATGTGAACCTGAATACAAAAAAAGTGTCAGTGCAACTAGACAGACTGCATATTTAGGGCAGGGCAGTAAATCGGGGTGCAGCAAAGTCATGTTGCAGCCTGAACAGCAGCACTGTGTCATTACAAACCACTTGGAAGTGAAGCAGTGTCCAACTTCATTCATGCAGCCTCCTGCATTGAACAATCCTACTCAACACAATCACTGGTGTCAATTATAAACATCTGGGAATCCTAGCAATATGTCCTTTTGCGGTCATGTTTTGGTAAATGTCAACAGTGATTCAATGACAGTGTTTCAACACAGCATTACCTCGACGATGGATAGTGTAAATGGTAGTGTGGTGTGTTTTTACACGACCTGACAGCGCCTAAAGGTTGCAGTTAATGTAATAACATCTGTATAATATGCAGAATAAACCCAAGCTAATGTTAGCGTTTGTGACTTGACATCCCTGCAGCTGCTGCCTGCTCCTCGTTCACTAAGGAGAAGTTAGCTGTGACCGCTAACAAATCCAGGCAAACACCAGGCAAAACATAGCAAAATTAACTTAAGGCGAGTTAAGGCGTTGACAATGCCATAAACTTCCCTGTCGATGGTCTGATTTAACCAAGTTACACGCTAACAATTAGCTTAAGCTAATGTTATAATCTGGGTTAAGAAGTATTGTTAGCGGTTAGCTTGGTTAGGTAACGTTAGTTTCCGTGAGTTAGCAGTAACGGTACAAGTGATAATGACAGCCGGACAATGTTAGCTGTCCTCTGCCATTTTTGAACTTGAATAACCTTATAATTTGTTAGCGCTTATAAGTACAAACGACCATTGACAGTTGGCTTCTCTTAAGCTAGCCAGCTAACATTTCTCCCCCTTTTGACATGTGTCTCCAAAATAGAAATAGCAAATGTACCTGCGCTAAGTGTCACCAGTTCACAGCTAACTTACCATTTTTCAGCTCGTGTTTCACAGTAAACAGGTCACCTTCTCTGGAAGATCCCTCCATCGGGGAAGGCATCGTAGTTTCGTGTCCCTATTATGATCAAAGATGCTTGTCAGGCAAGGTTAGGCTCACCCTTCCGAGCTAGTTTGCAATATTAACATGCAGAGGCTACAACAAATAACTAAATAATCAAACGCCGGGGAGTTCTGTGACAAAGTTGACAGATATAAAGGCAGAATGTTGTTACTAAACCTGGCAGCAAGCAAACCCAGAGGAAACACTTGCTTCTTTCAGTACACCACCACGACCACTACCTTCGCGACCAGCCAGTCCCTCTGTGGTGATTGGGGTTGCTACGTGAAAATCTGACCTCTGATTGGTTCTTTTCGAGGTAGCGACACGTAATCCCGCCCTCCCGAGAAGACGGGTGCTGCCTTCAAATGTCCCTCGTACACCCCAATGTCAAAGGTCAGCGTGTACAAATTCAAACACAGCACATAAAATACAAAATTAGGTTTTAATGGATTTTGGATTTATTTCAGAAAATAAGCTAACTAGTTGCATAGTCGTTGTCCTACCATAATGCTGTAAAGACACTAGCTCTTTACACAGGGACAAGTTTAAGGGTTAGGGTTAGTTTAAGTTTAAGTGATTTGAGGCTTATTTGGGTTCTTAAGTTTTATATTATATATTTCAATATCATTGTTTAGTGCATTTTGGAGGCACATTGATCTTTTCTGCTCACTAATGAAAAAATACACTTATTATTAATCAATATGCAATCATTTTTAGTTACTTTGTAAATTTAAAATATGGATAACATGTGGTCATCTTACAGAATGTCATGTGATGCATAATTATAACAATCAAGTAATACTTATTTACTTTTTTATTACTTTTAATCATCTTAATACTTCATTATTACTTCACTTCCATCAATAACCTGTGAGAATGTCTCTCTAACATAAAATGTAACTACCAGTTACCAGCTCATTTTGTTTGCCCAAAGTGAAAACAGTGAAAAAGAGACATACTGAGCACCAAAAGAGGGACATCAGGGGAGTGATCAGTTCATGTTAGGTGAGGAAAATTGCACACTCCAAAATGCTTGTACAGTGGTATCAACATCTCTCTAAAAAAAGGTTTCTCCAAAACCGAGTATTCCAACCTTCATGACGATAATTTTTTATTGCAGAACTATTAGACAATGTTAGTTTTACCCAGATGTATTTAATAAACATTTAATTTCCTGGAAACATGGTAGTTTAATGTAGTTCAGCTAATTGTACACAGAGTGTCACTATGGTGCTGTGATCAACACTGCTACTGTAATGATTCATCATTGTGCAGAGAGCAATAAATATACTCACAAAGGTCCCCTGTAAAACCATGACAGTTAGGAACAAAAATGAGAAAAAATAGTCTTTATCTTATATATTATATAGGAATATATAGATAGACCTACAAAATGATTAAAGGGTGTATCTGTCATAATAAGAAAGGTCTTTTTAGTCAAGTTAGACTCTTCTTGGGTTTTAATATTTTTTTTCATTGTTACGGTATCTTTTATAATATAATTTTTTCCAAAATCTTAGACACTGTACCTTTCACATATAGAGGACCACAAACTGCAAGGCTGAAATATAGAGGAGTTAAAGTGGGGCATAGGGGAAAAAAGGTACCTCAAAATTGCAGTAGGCTCTTTGGGGAAAAAAAATACTCAGTTACTATTATTAACTGGTCATCTACGCAAAATAAGTATTTTAAAAGTTTAGTATAAAAAAGATTAAAAGTTTTTGTGACAAGCATTTGAGTTTGCTTTATACTTCCAGCAAAATTGAAGTTGCAGAGATGTGCAAAATGTAGCTATATAGATGTGAGACACAGCTTGCATTGGGAAGAACTAAATAACTAAAGAATTAATGTTGTGAGGAGGAGAGAAAAGAAGACAGAGCATGGCTTAACTTTTCACCTACTTGCATTTGTGTATTTACTTTACTCTTACAATATTTGTAAATGCAAAAGCTCAAATCTGCCTGTCTTACTGCAAAGTCAAATATTTAAAAGTTAAAGGAAACGACCAACATTTCTCCATAATTTGTATCTCCAGGCTATTTATATTACCCAGGTCAAACAGTTACTGATTCTGTTTGGCTACAGCCTGAAGTCAAACAAACGGATTTCTGCCTCCGCCTTGTGGTACCATGCTGCTATTACATTCACTGAGTTAAGGTTTGCTATTATTTTAGACATTACATATCTGTGGTACGTACACAGTTGAAACGATCACAGTATCTCACAGCTGTCTGAAATTGTATGACAAAGTGGATATAAAACAAATTCCAGTTGTAAGTGGTCACATGTTTGATTCCTTTCAGTTTATGGCAAGGGAGTTTTGTAGTCCTGGAACGTCCAATGACCTGTGAGGTATTTTAGGTTCAACCAATCATTTGCGGGCTTGTTCAATAACAGCCAATCCGTGTCTTGTCCCATTTCTCGTTTTCAGGAAGTGGCACAAGTTGGCAATCTTGCGTTCCTCTCCTCTCAAGCTCCAACGATAGTAGCTTCAGAGCGAGCTAGCTTCACTTCACACCATTACTGACTGACCTCCGCTCCCAAGATGGCTGGTGTTCGAGCCCTTGGTGTTCTTTCCAGATTAACCGCAAAGAGATATGCTCTATTAACAGGTATCATCCAATAATATTTAGCATTCAAAGTATAAGGAAAACCAGCAAGGACAAAGCTACTAAAAGTACAGGGTTTGCTATGTAGAGGGGTAATTAGCTTGTTAGATTAGCTGTTAGCTCCGAAGAATTTTATGCAGAAATTTCAATTATTGCATCTTACAACAACCTATGAAAATGTATGTTTCAGTGATGATTCATTTAAAATGTCCTTGTGATTGATATTTGTGAACGTTTTTGTTTCAGCGAACAAATGTTAAGTGTAAACTTGCTACTTGTGCTAACTAGCTTACTGCTACGGAATCACTCAAGTCAAATGTGTTCGGATTCAAAATTAAGGTTGGAAATCAGGTTGTCAGCATCCACTTTTAACTGAAAGATGTCCTCACCTAATACAATTTAGGAAGTTTAGACAGAGATTCACAGACGTGTGCCATTCATTCGCCATTGGGATGGCCACTGTTTCTGTCTGGTAGGCGGAGAATGTAGGTGAAGGGTCGTTTTCCACGGGATTACACAGAATGGTAGAGACAGTCTGAGGTCATGACAGTCGTATGTGAACGTCTCATATTTGTTTCTGGCACAGTTTTGAGGATTTTATACAATGTTTTTTAAGGGGGATAAACGAAAAAGCGCCCAGCTGTATACAGTAGACAGTAGTAACTATGCATATGTTTCGATTGATAAAAACAAATGTGAGGTTGTGCAAATGGGTAATGTAATCAATCTTTCATCTTACTTTTTCAGGCACCTCTTCTCGCACCTTCTCAGTAGCTCCTGCCATGCTAGGTAAATTTCACAATGACAACATATTTATATAGATTATCTTTAAAAATAGGACAGTTTGTCCAGTGACATAATTACACTCTCTACCTCCTTTATTTTTAGCACGAACTCATGTGAACTATGAAGTCAAGGACGATGTTGCTGTTATACGGATCAATGACCCAAACTCCAAGGTGTGAGCTCATTCAAAACAAATGGAAGCATTATGTGGATGAAATGCAATCCTAATGGTTGTTCCTCCCTGCAGGTTAACACACTGTCAATCCAAATGCAAAATGAGATGACAGAAGTAATGAAGGAAGTGTGGGCCAACAATGCTGTTCACAGTGCTGTCCTCATCTCTTCAAAGCCTGGATGCTTCATTGCAGGAGCTGATATTAAGTATGAGATGACCTTTTTGTCTGAAATAAATGATAAAATGGCTTGTGATGTTTTGGATTTTGTGGACTTCTTTTAACATGCTCCACATTTTATATAGCATGATCCAGGCCTGTAACAGTGAAGAAGAGGTTACCAAACTTTCTCAGGAAGGACAGAAGATGTTTGAACTGATTGAAAAATCTCCGAAGCCCATTGTTGCTGCCATCAATGGCTCATGCTTAGGAGGAGGCTTGGAGGTAAATAAGTCATTTCATCAGCCAAGTTCTATGATGCAGAACAATAATAATAATAATGTGATCTCTAATGGGCTCTTTTTGTATTTCAGTTTGCAATTGCATGCCAGTACAGAGTTGCAACAAAGAGCAAGAAAACTGTTCTTGGTACTCCTGAAGTAATGCTGGGTCTACTACCTGGCGCCGGCGGTACACAGAGACTTCCCAAAATGGTTTGTATTTTATTCTCTAAATTCTCCAAGACTGACTTCACTGTTTGACCTTTATTTGGGTACTAACACAATACAATATACAGAATGATGCAGAAGATAGAATATAGGTAAAAAATAGTATCTTTCATCAGGATGACATCTGAAATGGCTAGTCCATACTACAAAATAATCTGGCTGATGCTTGATTTAAGATATTTACATGCACCTATGAGACTGTGCTAATCAGCAGACAGACTATTCTCCTGCCCATCATGTCTGGTTTTCAACAAGTGTGTGCTTCAAAGTGCAGGATTAAGTCGAACTACAATATTACCTCCATTTAAATTTGTTCGTTTATCAGGGCATCTATTTTATGTACTGCACACATGGAAATCCACTTTTAATTATTTCATATAACCTGTTCATGTTGTGCTTTTTTTGTACCTTTAGGTTGGTCTGCCCAGTGCCTTTGATATGATGCTCACAGGAAGAAATATCCGAGCCGATAAAGCCAAGAAGATGGGACTCGTCCACCAACTTGTAGACCCTCTGGGTAAAAAAAAAAAAAAAATTATCCTTGTAAAATTCTGAACTGCTACAAATGGATAGTTATAAACACATGCAGAAGTTGTAAAATTTCCATTTTGGTCAGGTTTTGACAGTCTGTCAGTCAGTCTGAAGTATGAGACTAGGTGGTGAAATAAATATTTATGTGTTTTTCTTCTCTCATTGTAGGACCTGGGCTGAAGAGTCCAGAGGAAAGAACAATAGACTACCTTGAGGAGGTTGCAATCGAATGTGCCAAAGGGATTGTGAATAAAAAGATTCCTCTCCACAAAGAGAAAGGCACAATGCAGAGTTAGTGGTATTGTGCTTGTTCAGTATTTGATTCTATGTAACTTGGGTTTGTTTCGTCTTAATTAAAATTGTTTTTTCTCGTCACAGAAATTCAAGACTACGTCATGAGCTTTGAATTTGTACGGAATCAAATTTACAAAACGGTCCATGGAAAAGTTATGAAGCAGAGCAAAGGACTGTATCCAGCCCCCTTGAAAATAATTGAAGTAAGTTAATGCTCTTATCAAGCAAAAACTTTCAGCAGCTGCATTTTAGAAGACAGATAATATAGAAAACTGAAGACATGACACATTGATCATTTGGTTGACATAAAAATGGGGACCGACTACCTTGATAATGAAATGATGTCAAAATACAAAATGTTCATAACCACAGCTTGCCAGTGTGACATTTTTTTAATCTGTATTTTTATTGTTTCCCTTTTTAAGTGTGTGAAGACTGGAGTTGAACAAGGGCCTGTTGCTGGATTCTTGGCTGAGTCTCAGGTAAGCTTTGTTGGCCTACATCATTGGCAACCTTAATATTTAAAATGTACATTTCATTATTGAACAACCCTGGATTCCCATGTTTTTTGCAGAATTTTGGACAGCTGGCCAGAACCACAGAATCAGGAGCTTTGATTGGACTGTACCACGGTCAAGTCGCATGCAAGAAGAATCGCTTTGGAACTCCTGAAAGAGAAGTCAAGTCAGTGAATATGACTTTTACATGTGGAGTTTGTAGCTGCTGATGACAACGTCACACATTTACTTGTGTTTTTTTAGTAAGTAAAAAAATAGTTTTTGTTGTTTACTGCCAGGAATCTTGCCATCTTGGGAGCAGGTCTGATGGGAGCAGGTATTGCCCAGGTGACAGTGGACAAAGGTGTGAACACAATCCTGAAAGACACCACTGTGGATGGACTGGCCAGAGGACAACAGCAGGTTTACAAAGGGTAATTTGGTGTAATAACAAATTAAATTTTCCAATTATCTGTAAAAATAATGATATCTAGAAGTTTTTGTTGTAGCTGTGTTGCTGACTCATTTAACTTTTTTTTATTTTATTTTAAACAAGGCTCAATGACAAAACAAAAAAGAAGAGCATCACATCATTTCAGAGGGACTCCATACTGTCCAACCTGACCGGCCAGTTGGATTACAAGGGCTTTGAAAAGGCTGACATGGTCATCGAGGCTGTATTCGAAGACATTAACATCAAGCATGCAGTTTTGAAGGAGGTGGAGGCTGTAAGTGTGACTGAAGAAATGGCTCAACAGGCCTTTTTTCTTTGTTGTAAATGATAGTCTATCTTATTTACATCTGTAATACTGAGGCCAATACCTGAGTTCATTTAGCTGTGATTTTGAGCTACAATCATACAGATATTTTGACTGCAGGTGATCCCCCCTCACTGCATATTTGCCAGCAATACATCTGCTCTGCCCATCAAAGACATCGCTGCTGCTAGCAAGAGGCCAGACAAGGTTTGGAAACTACAGTCTAAAAGTACATGTTGGCTTCTGAAGTAAAATAAATACTTGTTAATATTTTGTCTTTTTATCTGTATTCTCAGGTGATTGGAATGCACTACTTCTCTCCAGTGGACAAGATGCAGCTTCTTGAGATTATAACCACTGATCAGACGTCCAAGGACACTACAGCCTCTGCTGTGGCTGTCGGCCTGAAGCAGGGCAAAGTCATCATAGTTGTTGGGGTGAGATTTGACATCATGCTTGTTTTCTGGTTCAGTTATTAAACAATGACTTTGTTGTAAATGTTTAAATCTTTGGCTAAACCATCACAGAATTACATAAAAATGACAAATGAGGAATTAATTTACATGATAATAATAGCAGTGTTATTGTGCTGTAATATAACATTATTTGTCTCCATTATCTTGCAGGATGGACCCGGATTCTACACAACAAGGTGCCTGGCTCCCATGTTGGCCGAAGCTGTACGAGTACTTCAGGTTAGTAGTATTACTCTAAAAATGCAGTATTTACTTGTAAAGACTGTGTTCCATATTGTAGTAGTCAATGGAGAAAAAAGATGAAGAGAGTATACATATTATTGATTTATCCTTGAATACTTACAGGAAGGTGTTGACCCCAAGAAGCTGGATTCCCTCACCACAAGCTTTGGGTTCCCTGTGGGTGCAGCCACGCTGGCCGATGAAGTTGGTATCGATGTTGCAGCGCATGTCGCCGAGGACCTGGGCAAAGCTTTTGGCTCCCGCTTTGGGGGTGGAGATGTGGAGGTTTTGAAGACAATGGTGGATCAAGGATTCAAGGGTATGGACAATCACATTGAATGAAATACTGTGGCTATTGTGTTTCTGTTGAATTTAATTTGTTGAGATTTTTAAATGTCATTTTTGGGGTTTTTTTGTCCAGGTCGCAAATCAGGAAAAGGTTGCTACGTCTATCTGCCAGGAACCAAAACTAAAGAGATCAATCCAGATATTGGGGATATCCTGGAAAAATACAGAATTAAGCCAAATCCTGCTGTGTAAGTCAACACTAAACACATTCAGAAGCAACAATTTAAGTCACATGTTCTGCAATGTATTTAAATGTGTTTACATACACAGTGTATTTAAATTATGATTACCTTTGGCAGTCTAAAAGTTGCCTGTTGAGATTAGCCTATTTATCTCTGTAAATACTCTGTCCTTACTTCCCTAGTTCCTCAGACTCCGATGTGCAGTTCAGGCTTGTTTCTCGATTCGTCAATGAGGCCGTGCTGTGTTTACAAGAGGGTATTTTGAACAACCCCTTGGAGGGAGACATCGGGGCCGTGTTTGGGCTGGGATTCCCCCCCTGTCACGGAGGTAAGATCATGGTCATCTGAAACTGCTTGTGCTCACGGTCTGATATCCTGGATCCGTGGGAAGAGCACAACCTTCCTAAAGGGTATTTTTCATGTGAATTTGAAAGATAAGTAACAGTCATGATAATATATGTGCTAATATTCTGACATATTTTCCCGCTCCCAGGACCTTTCCGTATGGTGGACACCTTTGGCGCTGACAAACTAGTGGAGAAGATGAGGAGATTCGAAGCCGTCTACGGGAATCAGTTCACACCATGCCAACTCCTACTGGATCATGCGAATGATTCCAGCAAGAAATTTCACAAGTGACCGACTCACCATGTGTGCCAGTAGAGCATAAATGAACCTGCGGTCTGCCACTAGAATGTGCCTAACATTTACTTCATGTTTAGGGACAAACATGCTTAAAAAAAAAAAAAAACAGCCTGTTGACTGTTTACTGGGTGCACCAAGCCTGAACTAATGCAGTCCAACACTTGCAATAAATCCTACCTTTATGAAGGTGATGTTTAAATTTTGTGACCAAGGTGTAAGTGAGGTGGTGATTAAACTTTATAATTATTTTGGAGGATATAGTTTGTTGTGTTTTGAATTAAATTATACATGAAGGTGTCACTGTTGCTTAACCTAACTGATATAAAAGGGGTGCGGTAAAGCTTCCAGAATAAGCATAAACTTGAATCGACACCATTTTGAAAAACAAAGCAGAACATTTTCATAAAGATCAGACTGCATTAGATTTAGTCATGTTGGCCTAATAAACTGGCAACTGAGCAGATAATGTCAGACAATATATAAAGTGTTTTTTTTAAAAAAAACGTTATTGACTTGATGTAAAAACGAGGGGCATAATGAAAGCTAATTATTTCCATTGCTTATGTAAAGAGATTGTAGATGCACAAAAGAATTAAACTATGTTCCAACTGGCATTTTAATTCTTAATTCATGAATGTCTAATGGTTCAGCGAGTGTCTTCTCTTTTTTTTGTACAATAAGGACTTTCTTCCTGGCTTGGATTGGACAATGATGTAAATGTGAAAGCTTGAATAAATTTTGTTATTGAATCCAAAAAAAA
>OOFC01016938.1:0-16161 GCA_900323345.1 Pseudochromis fuscus
CAGGTGTGAATAGACACAATCGAACCCTGGTGCGGACCAAACAACCGGACCGAGACCCTGTTTTTGAGGTGGTCTCGGTCCGCTTCCAAACGAACTCTGGTGCGGATCCTGGTTCTCTTGTGCAGGTCTGAATACAAACCAAGGTCCATCCGAACTAACTACAGGATACATGTGTCTTTTGGGCCTAACAAGCCACCGTAGCCAAGCATTGTGTAAAAAAATATACCTTCGTTGCTGCTGCTAACGCTAATGCTACATGCTACAAACAATGAGCCGTGGACAGACTTGGAGCAATGAGGAGACACTGTGCCTCTTGGATATTTGGGCAGATGCACACATAGTGCAACTACTTGAAAAGACATACAAAAATGCGGTTGTTTTCAGCATGTTTAATGAGAAAATGAAGGAGAGGGGCTTCAAGCGGTCATCCGAACAATTCCATGTTTACCTTCATTTCCGGGTGTTATCTGTGTGCCGCCCTTTGTCAGTGCGTCCAATGAGAGCACCGATCGTCACACACGTGGATGTGTTTACAGAATATAGTCCACTTTCAAAAAGTCCAGTCTGAATAGGAACCGCACCAAACGAAAAAAATAAAGTCCGCTTTTGGTCCGGACCAAACAAGTGGACCAAAGGACTTTTCTGGTCTGAATACAGCCTCTATGTGCTGAGGTAGTTCCTCCCTCACTTTAATAAAAGCCCTAACAAAAGGATATTTTTTCAGGTTTGTAAGAGTGAAACCTACTATTTGAAAAACAGGAAGTTCATAAACATGTCCTTACTGGCAATATAAAGATTTACAATTCAAGCTTTTTTCTTTTTTTCACCTTCCTTTTCAGTGTAGCTTGTAGAGGGCTAAGCCATGAGAAAAACATTGACACCAATTGATGACACAGTTAAAAGGAAACCCATCAACTGCATGATGGGCAACAGGTTTTGAAAAGCAAATGCTGAAGTCTCATTGGTTTACCATAGCATTCAGAATTAGATACGCCTGTAGTCCACTTGGAGGTTAGCATGAAACTAGCATTACTAAGTATATATACACACTCACACACAAGTGGTCCACCCACTTAACCTTATGTTGCATGTTTATGTTAAAAATGGAGTATGGTTTCAACCTCCTGGGGTTTCACCAGGACAGAGATAACTGATCATCTGGGTCACATTTGACGGTACCTGGTGGTTTGTATTTTGTTCCTTACACTGACTAAACTTTCAACTCTGAGTTTTTCAACCTGTGGTTTTGACATGAAGAGGCCACAGCTCCGTTTTGTTGTCTACAGTCCTGTTACAATGTAGGGCCTACGTCAGCAGCTACAGTATAATTCCCCAGTTGCATCAGTTCACATGAATGTTTTTGTTTCCCTGTTGACTGTGAACACTCTGACAAGCCCTGTTGCATAAATTTAAAGATGCCTTTGAGGACAAAGCCTGATTTGACTGTAACTCCTTAATAACCTCCTCCCTGCTTTTGTAGCATTGGGTTTATTTTAATTCTAAGTGACATTCATGCATTCTCTTGCTTTGGGTCTGAATGAATCTTTTAACTGATGCATTATACAGACTGTTGGGAAACACTCCTAACAAAGCCTCTTTTTATGGTAGGGAAAATATAGTAGCACTTAAACCAGTTCATTCTTATAACTGTACATATCATATTTGTATAAAAGGGGCCTTGTCTGTGGGAGAAATACATAATTTTTCAAGTGAATTTTATAAAATGAAACAGTTTGTTGGACTATGAAAAATAAACAACTTAGTGTTTGTTGTTTGTCGGTAGTTTAAATTTATTTTAAACCTGAAGTGTGGAACTTCTGTCTTCTTGCAGTGAAAGTAAAAACACCAACATAATCACTAACAAATAGAGTTTACTTGTACTAAAAGGTTAATCTGCATTATGCAAGCTTGGGTTTCAGTGTAGTGATATCCAGACATCCCCTGGTTTACAGAGCAGCTTAAATGTTTGTGTCTATTGAAATCGTGTGTAGAAAAATGAATCAGAAATGAAAAAAAAAAAAATTGTATAACTTTTCAAACTATTATTTTCAAGACAGATGCAGTTTAATTTTTGTGAAAAAAAATCAACCCACAAATTGCTCTTTAAATAAAATGTACTGTTAAACAAGAGGTCTCTTCTGATAAGATGGTTCAGATAGACTTCATGCTCCCCTGTAGTGGTTACTATCAAGACAAATATTGACATAAGATAAGAGCTGCTATCAGCGAGTCATTTAAAGCTGTAAAGAAAACATTCACCATTGAACCCAAACAGTAAGGCGTCAGGTTTACCTTCACGAATGAAGAGTGTATGATAGTAGTAACATTTACATGATAATGTTTCTGGCCACAGAATGTATATGCATAAGTGAAAGTGTGCCTACCCTCAGCTCACTATATGGCAAATATTGACACACCAAATCATTTACTTTGCCGAGTACTAAATTTCTTTGAGCTCGGGGTTTCTTTTATCCGAACAAAGTGTCAAAGCTCTGAAAAACCTTTGGTAAATCTAAACCTCTCTGACTTCACCCTTATAACTTTGACAAAGCATTTCTTGAAAAGCACATTGAAACATCAAGTCAGTCTCAATAACGCCTTCAGTGCTTAATTAATCAGACACACCTTATGAAGAGAAACACAATACAAAACAACACTGCTTCCTCAGTTTAAGTTATGATGAGTTATCTATTGTCACTGCCCTAAAATGCTATGTTGGTGGTTGACAACATTTTATTCATTATAGAGTAAATACTCTTATGTCAGGCTTGGATTGTAACTGTACAGACCTCAGCATTTATACTGGGTAGTTTCTTTAATTCTTTATTTTTCTTTTCTCTTACAGATTGCATTAATGACAGTCACACTCTTCCCCATCCGTCTACTCATAGCTGCATTCATGATGTTGCTGGCTTGGCCTTTTGCCTTCCTTGCCTCAGCAGGGCGCTCTGAAACCACCGTCGAACCCCAGTGCCTCTGGAGAAGGTAGGTGCTGCATTATGTGTCTGTTTGAAAGTGAATTTGGTTTGGACTGGACATGTGTGCAGTGGTGATTCAAAAAGCAGAGCTAGAATGTTGTGGGGAGTTAGTCATACAATCAACAAAGCTGCTTTAAGTAGGAAAAAAGCCCATGCTTCAAAAATGCTTCCATATATATATTTTTTTTTTCAAACAGCAACACTATTTAAAAGGATTTTCTTTCCAACTTTATTGATGCATTAATCATCATAATCTGTTTCCAGTAATCCTCTGTAGTCCTCTTGCGTTCGTGACTGCAACACAGCAACTACGAAACAACAAAGAGCTGGAAAGTCTAACAAATATTTGTTGCAGAGTGTTGGTCCCACATATTTAATGCCTGGTGGATGGAGGAAAAACAGGCTCATGGAATGGACCTACTTTTATTGTGAAGACTATATTAATATTCAGTTTAACTGGTGTTGACTGGCTCACATGGTATACTGTAATCTGAACCCAAAATATTCCCAAGCAGGGAGACTAGTGTGTCAGTTTTTGTCTGCTGGGACCCCTGCTTGTTGCTGTGATACTTAGGGGTGCAGCGATTGATCATCCCTGTCACCAAAAATCGATGATAAAATACTTTCCAGTGAATTTAATTGTCCACTATTGTTGCCAGACATATGTTTCAACAGGGTGGCAGGGGTGTTTCAATGGGATGAGAGTTTCACATGTGCAGTACCTTTCAACAGCAAGTAAACAATATGGCGGAGGCCAATGTCGATTTACTTCCTGTGTCAGTAGCAGCTAGTATCAGCAGCCGAGTTAAGTGAAAGATGTATTTTTTTTAATGAAGTATCCATCTTTCTCTCTTTATTATTAATGAGCACTTAATTTAAACAACCACATGGTAAATTCAATAAGCTGACAGTTTATGAACATGTGGGCAAGAAGACTAAGAGCCAAACCTGAAATGTTACTGAATAATACCAGATAAGTAATGCTTGGATTTTTAAATATGCAACACGATTGAGGGGAGAGGACTGAACACAAGAAATGGAGAATTTCGAGTGAAGGTCTGGTAGAAAAAAAATGAGATAAGAAAGTCAAATGTAGAAATTGACAGATGGATTACAGTCAAGATAATGATGTGCATCTAAATTTTTAAGGCCATCTACTTACTTGTGCCTGACTTGAGCATACAAATGATATAAAGTTGTTGTTTTTTTCCTTCTTTCTTTTAACTCTTAACTGCATTGCACAGTTAAACTGATGGGTTGCCTCTTGTTGATCTTGAAAGTTTCATACTAGAAAGTTCATTTTTTTATATATATATTTTATCCACAGTATAAATGAAAAATGCCCCTAACTCATTCCTGATCTTGTTTGCAGACTGGTGGACGTAATTCTGAAAATCATCATGCGGGTCATGTGGTTTGCGGGAGGTTTCCATTGGATGACTGTGAAAGGGCAAAGGGCATTGCCTGCAGAAGCACCCATCCTCACCCTGGCCCCCCATTCGTCTTACTTTGATGCCATCCCAGTCACAATGACAATGTCGTCAATTGTCATGAAGGCTGAGAGCAAGGATATACCTCTCTGGGGAAGTAAGTGAGATACATATACACGAAGAACATTTTAAAATCTCTTGAGGACAGGTGATTTTAAGACTCCAATCTAAAAAGACAAGTCATTTTTCCATGACGTTATACAGTTTATTGATAGAAATGACATAATCTAGTGTTTCCCACAGGATTCTGCGTCACAGCAGTGGGTTAATTTTGGACTTTCGAGGTGGGGCTTAGGGGCATGTTTCCCAGGAAGAAAAGTTTGTTCATTTTAGGACATCAGTCTGGTGCAATTTGAGACCAAAATAAAGAGCTGGGTTGTGTGAAGAACTGTGACAAAATTACAAGAAGTACTAAAAGATAAATATGACAGCACGGACACATTGGTTGCATGATGTAAATGGTGATGAGACGGCAAAAAGAAAAAACCACAAATCACAACCACAAAGCATGGCAAAAGAAGTGGTTTAATCATAGACGAAGGAAGTGGGGCCAATGCAGAAGTGCAAAGAAGTGTAATACACCCGGCGGCCTCTGGAGGCTGGCTCCAAAAAACTCTCTGATTTACTTCAATTTATTTAAAATTTTTCATTTTCAGTCATAAAATAGTCAGTCAATATTTTTTTTGCCATTCTGATGTCATTAGCCAAAAGAAATTCTTTTCAGCAATCTGGTGCTCCAATAACTTTGAGGTGTGGTTAGTTTGATCGACAGACCTCGAATGAGACCAGTGCTGAATTTGAATCTCATAAACGTATCCTCAGGTTAAAGGGCTAGACCCGCCTCCATTTGTGGTATACAAATATGGTCCCTTCTGGTTCCAAACAACCAACATGGCGACGTTCAAAAGTGGATCTCCTGGCTTTTAAATGGGAGTCCATAAACCAACAGGTGATGTCACGCTTGCTTCGTTCATTTCTATACAGTCTATGAGTTTAATGCATCTTCCAAATGGTCAAAACCCTAAATTGACTCGAGCATAGATGTGAATAAAGTAAAACAAATGTATTTTCTCTCTGTATTAGTCTTTTTTTTTTTCCTTTGAAGATTGTTAGATTGTGAAATCCGCTAAATAGATGCAAGTTATTCATTGTTTTTCGTGACAAGCAAACAGTTGGTTCGAGCACTTACAGCTAATGTTGTCAACTAATGATAGTGTTACCTAACTAAAGTAACATTTGTATTAATTATCTTTGGTGATTTCAGCTGTAACAGGTTTATTCTTGCACTTGAAAATGTTTGGACTAGTGGGTAACTGCAGTTATGTTACCAGCCTTTGAGGATGATGTGTCTTTAAATTGCCTTGTTGTTTTGGATGCAGTCAGGTGGTTCCACTGCAGGTCTGTGCAAGTGAGCATGCCTGTGCACAGCGGGGTCAAGGGAGGTGGGGCTGACTGAATATGAGTGAGAGATAAGTTGCGAAAGCAGACAATTATTTTATTTTTTTTTATAAAAAGTAATTTGTATAAATATAAAGAATACATCTCATTATGAAACGGTGGTAGGCTGCTACAGTTCTGGGAAACACTGGAATCTTCAAGTCTTTTAGTGACGGGTGGGGTAAAGTTAAGTATGGACAGTATTCTGCAGTGGTATACCAGGTTTTGCGTGAAAACTCCTAAATACATGTGCTTTTCTGTAGTGGAGGTTGAAATTATTTCCAGAAATAAGACTTTTCAACTGTAATTCTGTAAAATGCGTGATTTTTCACATTTGTGCAGGGGTGGTGTTGTGTGTAGGACTTTCTCGAACGTGACATGTGGAGGGAGACTTTCTTTTCCAGCTGGATGATCAAACATCAGACGTATCTGCCACTAAAAGAGTTTTATTTGACCTTGCTGACAGAGTTGTCAGCTGGTCCACCATCCTGTCTTATGAACCTGTACAAGAAATGCTCGCTTCTCAGTTTTTACCAGCTGTAATGTAGGAAGTCAGGAGGCTCCTGACATTGCAGTCTCCCACCTGCTGTTTGGTTATTGTAATTTTATTCACTGCCACTAACAGATCCCACCAAGCAGCAGGGCCATTCAGATGGCTATCTGTACTTATTGTCTGTGTACACCCTGAAGCCCAATGCAGAGGTCAGGAAGGGGTGGCTCAGTATCAGTCTGTACAGACTACTGTAACAGCAGATCCTATTAACTTGCCTGCAAGTTCAGTTGCCTAGTTGCCAGTTTAGGCATCGGTTCTTATGTCCGTGCCAGCAGGACGTACAGTAGGGCTGTGTGTGTGTGTTATTTTGGCTTTACTTTCTCCTCTTCCTGCTCTGCCTGCTAAGTCAGTAATTAGCCACATTGTTAGCTCCAAGCTGAATGAAGCCTGGCCAAGTTAAAGCTGCTTTACTTTGCTTTCAGGATTGAACCGTATCGATATATAGAGGATATTTGCTGATTGCCAAATTGTCAAGGTTTAATACATCTTACCATTTAAGGAGGATTTTTCTGCATCTCTTTATTCTGCCACCCCCCTCACTCTGCATTCAGTTGTCCTAATGTGTGAAATGAAGGCCCTCCGATGTGGTGTTCAACTTTAGTGTGTCTACTTTTATCTAACTTGCAATAGGAAGCAAGCACCAATTCATGGCCAAGCAAGTGGACTCCAGAATAAGCATCAAGACCTGATCAGGCACAGTGACGTGTGCAGTGTCTCTCTCAGGGCCCTTGCTCAAGTCTTAATCCCTTCCTGTCAGCAGACAGCTCACAGTTGGAATCAATTTCTTCTTCTCATGGCCTCACCCTCTTCATTCTTCATCCTTTGTTACCCTCATTCATGTCTCTCTGTTCTTCTTCTTCAAGTGTCAAATGCTCGTGAAGCTTTGCAATTTAGTTTGTACATTATGCAAATCAATATGCCTAAAGTCTATTTTTATAGCGTCGCTTTCACGTTGATTGTTTTTAAAAGTTGTGTTGGTCTGATATAATGAAGTGGCTGGAATATGGGAAGTGAAAGTGACAGTTGTGGTGTTACTACACTGAGGTTCCTTTTGTCAGGTTGTTGTTTCACTGACTGATTTGTAATCAAATAGATACTTTGCGAGCTCTGTCCCTCTGGTTTCGAATTACATCAATTAAAACTTTCAACATGATTTGTCAATTACTTTATATATATTCAGTAACACTACATTTTTACAGATAATACTAAATTCCTGTCCAGTTTCACAGTTTAGCTGACATTACACAATTGATACCAATATTTGTGGATTTAGTTTGTTGATGCTTAACCAAGTTTGCTGGATGATGGTGATACATTTTATGTATGTAGCGCTTTTCTGGAAACTCAAGACACTGTACAATAAAAGTAAAAGCTACATAATACAACATTAAAAGCATGTTAATAGGTAGGGAGGTATTAAAGATTTGAATTTCACTTTAAATTTCTAACTGATCATCCACTCAGCGAGTAGCTTTTTTCCTTATCGGTGTGTCATTTGAATGTTTTAATTTTCCACACTGACCTCTAAATCTGTGACTGAACTGTCTATATTGTAGCGGGATCTACCTTATCAGGAAGCTAGACCTGTGTTACATTTATGTTCAAGATGTGAACCTCACCTGACTAATGCAGCTATGTGTTACTACAGGAGGTGCAGCTGTGATAACTTAATGCCATATGTGATAAGATTAAGGCTGGCTGTTTACTCCTGCTGCCTGTCTTTGGATGAAAAAAATAGCTTATTAGAAAATCCCATTAACATTATAATCCTGTTGGCTTGTTATGTATCCTATATAGTTTCCATAATAAGCTTATTTCTTGCCTTATATTGGAACTGAGCAGTACACCTTACTGAATACTCACTTACCAGGAATAGTTTCTGGTATTTAGATAAAAAACATTTTAACAGTACTGTAGAGTTACATTATTGTCACATTACCACAGGAATAGTTCAATACACACTTATTCTTCCACTTTTCACCACTGCAGCACTTTGCTGGAGTGATTTAGCATCGAGTGCTTTGTTTAAGGACACCATTAGAGTGGCGGTTGATGTAAAGAGGCGCTTTAAACTTTCAAAAGTGAAGTGTCTGGGCTACTGAGTACAATTGTTTTCACAGTTAGGATCAGAATATTTATTGCAGTGACAAGTATTTTTTTGTTCGAGCTTTTTTTAATAACATTTTTTTTTCCTTTTTCCTGTTTGCTTGCAGCTTTGATTAAGTACATCAGGCCGGTGTTTGTATCGCGGTCGGACCAGAACTCCAGAAAAAAGACTGTGGAGGAGATCAAACGCAGAGCCCACTCTGGAGGGGAATGGCCTCAGGTAAATGCCTCGAAATAACACATTTTATGTTGCAGCTACCAAATATACGCAACATTTTTAACACTATTAGAATTTTCTTTAAACACATTTTCCAAACAAAGGACAAGAATTGATGAGCAATTTTCAGTTTGATATAGTAATAAATTGTTATGATGCATCATGTTTGAAGCTGTTTTCAAAATAAACAGATTTTATTTCTAACTGTGTTTCTTAGTATTCACAACAGACTTGTTACCAGGAAAATCCAACAGAAAACAATGTTGAACCACTAATGATTTATTTCCTTCTGTTACCTGTAGATCATGATTTTTCCAGAGGGAACATGCACCAATAGATCCTGCCTCATCACCTTTAAGCCAGGTAGCTCCACTTGCTACTTTTTTTTCCAGTTTTCTTCACTTTTTTCTTCTTGAGTTATGGCGTCAGCTGTTTCATTATTGCACAGATATTGCTCAACATAGTGCATTTTTATGTTGCTGTTAAAACAGATTACTAAATTTATTAGTTTAGTGTTATTGTGTAATCTGACATTTACCACGTTATTTTCTTTAGACAAAGATATTTGAAAAAAAAAAGAAATAGAGTAATTTAATTTTTGTGAGTCCAGGTTTTTTTTTTAAATTACATTTAAATTTATTGTGATTTTTGTGCTTTTGTTCTCTGCTGACTTTGCTTGATGTGCCTTTTCTTTTTATTATTATTCTTGTAGGGGCCTTCATCCCAGCTGTACCAGTGCAGCCGGTGGTGATTCGTTATCCTAATAAATTGGTAAGATTGTGTAAAGATAACAACACAAACTAAAGGCAGTGATTTGTTGGAAAAATTCACATTCACATTGTTGTAATACACAGTAAAATACTCAGCTTGGTATTAAAAATTTAGCAAAATCAAACAAGTATGGCAAAAAAAAAAACAACCCAAGCTTTTTTTTTTTTTCCAATTCACTTGGTTAATTGGGTGATAAATAGAAGATGTTATTGTTCAAGGTTTAACAAGTTGTTAATAAGTGACCTGGCCACTTAATTTCATTGACGGTCTTATATTCTGTGATATCTGATAAACTACTTGATATCAGCTAAACAGATAAATGTAATCTAAACTCCATCAACATATGAGTGCTGCATGTTCAACAGAGTATCAAGCCAAACCTCAGTTGTGGCAGCGGGCCTACAATACTAAAATGTTAGCACTTTGTGTCCTGTCCAAGGCCATATTGAGTGTCTGTGCGTGTACTGTGTGTGTGTAGCTTGCTTGCATATTCCCAGAGCTCGACTTGGTGGGTAGATAAATATCTGAAAAACTGACACAGCAGCATTTCAGGATCCTTTGGAGATGCTTTTGTCTGCATCTTGCATAATGAGTTTTGCTGATTAGAGCCTGAGGAACAAGCACGGGTGGTTTTCCATATGTGGGAAATGTACAATTAAAGGTGTTGCTGCCTGTGGTTGGTTAATAAATGAAGTTGTGGCTATCTGCATATCTAAATGAAGCTAATCTGAATAATTCAGTGTCAGCAAAAATTCAGGTATAAAATGTGAATGTTTCACCCTGTGTTTGAGAGTCTGCCCCTGCATCACCCCACTACAGCTGTCTAACTGCAGGCTCATACTCTGTTTAAAGACTTTTCAATCTGGCACTATTGTAATTATGTTGATGCAACATGCTGTGGAACATCTGAGTTTTTATTGTCATTATCTTTAATTATTTATTAAGATTTAATTCACATTGTGCTTCACAGTAATTTGGCAATAATTATAAAAAAGCTTTAATAATTGGCCCTGTTCACACTTGGCTGATTTCATGTCATATGCATAGGTGATTTGAGAATAATGCGTCTCGGATAAGGACATGACAGAAAAGGCCGTTGCTTTTATTGTGTTAATTCTCCTTTGTCTTACCCTGTGCTCATTTGTAACTCATACACGACTTTGTCCTATTGCCCGAAACGGTACATGTAGCCGCACATGTGCATAACTTTGCTAACTGTTTACAAAAGCTAGCGCTCTTCTGACGAGTCGTGTGAAAGCTGTGGCCCTTATGTTGCCGTAGTGATATCCAAACACAAGTGGTCGGCAAGACATTTTGGAGACTCATGTTAAATACAGGTGTTGGCTGTCCACTTGTGATCCGATCTCCTGAAAGGTGTGAAGCAACCAAGTCTGAACACACTCATTATGAAAAGCTTTCATTGCAAAATAAGTCTGAGTGAGTCCACACAGTTTGCTACAAACTCTGTGAATGGTCAGGTGAGACTAATTTTGTCAACTAAGCTCACGTTTGCCTGTCAGTGTATCGAGCATGCCAGACCAATGACTCACTAGACCCCTTCTGGCGGGTCACAGAGCCAGTACGTAGATCACTACGTAGATGTAGCTTAACTGTGGTCATAGAAAGAATCCAATGAAGCACACAGAGCTACTCTCTGATTGTCTGACTGGGAATCTAGTTAATTATATGATTCAGAAAGCAAGCCAAAGGCACTGCTCAGGCTTATTGTTAGAGAGGTTGTGGAGAAGCACCTTTAACAGAGGACACTGTCAGAAGGAATCGTCTTAACTTCTAATAAATCCAGTAAACCTGTGCTGTCCTCTAATGAGGGAGGCAGTGCTCAGATACTCTGCAGTGTATGAGGTCTGTTGCAGAAGTGGTAGATGTAGTTGCAAAACAAAATTCTGACCGTGTAAAATTTAAATATATGTACTTAAAAAAGCTTGTGACTATATTGCATCCTGTTTTAATTGATTTCATTTAATTAAGCACTTTTCTTCCCTTTGTTCTTCACCATTTTATTCTAACAATAATCAATTGTTAAAATGTCAAAGATGATATACTTTGATATTCAACCAATCAATCAAACTTGAATTATACAGCACCTTTCATAAATGTTTCACAGATGAAATTGATGACGGCGACTCTCAGAGGCCCGAGGCTACTGACGATGAGGAGGAATTTACTTTTGTTTCAATCCTGATCAGATCATTTAAAAACTGAAGGGAAGCATGACCAGAGAAGGTGGAACCGATGAGGAAATTTTGTGCAGTTACCTCAGTTGGCTCAGCCGTGCTGTGAATGTACACTTTTCCAGGACAAACTCCAAACTCAGGAAGCCAAGATGATCTCAGAAATGTGCAGTGTGTTGGAAAAAAAAGTTTCAAAAAGTCTTTAGCTTGTCCAGAAACAGGACGACTTGGCAGGATGATACTAACAAAAACTTAATAAATGAAAATGCAGATGTCCCAGCTGTGCATCAGTTACCACAACCAAGTGACCGTTGTTTGTTAGGTGTCACTCTAATGAGAAGTTACAGTTTTTCTGCTCTTTCTGATAATATTTTTTCTTTTCTTTTCTTCACAGGACTCAATCACATGGACGTGGCAGGGGCCTGGAGCGTGAGTACACAATTTTATCTTAATGCTTGTTAATACTATATTGTGTGTCTAATGTTAAGCTACAGTAAAATACATTTTTTGTGTAGGTCAGAGTCTAAGAACAAATTAATCCATAAATTCTCTTGACATGAACCCAAACATGAAAACTTAACAGAATTATTTTGGCCATGTTATTTCTGATAAGTAACTATACTGTTGTTGATGTGCTTTATTATCCAGGTTTGAAATCTTGTGGCTGACACTCTGCCAGTTACACAATGAATTTGTGATAGAGGTAAGTGAGAAATTATCTCTACATATAGCGTGTGGTAGCCATCTTTTATTATACTTTTTTTTTTTTTAAATCTTGTTTGTACTTCCTTATTTATTTTTTACTAAATTGTGTGTTTCATTAGGTTGTTTATTTTAAATTTTACACCCAAACAATAAAAAGCCCTCATCATTTTTGCTCCGTCCACAGTTCCTTCCTATCTACACACCCTCAGAGGAGGAAAAGAAGAATCCTGCTCTCTTTGCTATTAATGTTCGACGCGTCATGGCAAAGTAAGTTTACTGTCTTGATCACATGATATATGGGAGGTCATCCTTTTAAAACACTGTTTACTGCTGAGCTTTATGACTTGGTGCCTGGTATATTTTAGTTTTATTTTATTACCAAACAAAGGACAGAACATTGATAAGATGATAAAACTGAGAAAACAGCAAATACAGAAAGAACAAAACTATGTTGCTGTGTTTATCTGGTGTATGTCTGTGGGCATGTACCTCCCTGTAACTCGCATTGTCACAGGGATCATCAGCAACATATATGTTTTTGTCGACTGTTAGAGGGCACTGAGAGGTCGGGGTTGGTTTGTTTACACCTTTAGTTACCTGTTGCATCTTTGTTTACACCTGTATTTATCCTGCGTCTCCAAACCGATCACTTGTAGTCAGATGTCAGACCTGCACACAGTTTTTAACACCACAGATTTTGTAAAATGCTACCAACTGTTACCACAGCTAGCTAAAAGAAAGACGAAGGCAAAATGATTCAACTAGTGTACATGTACGGGCTAGTCCAACTGTTCTGAGTGACAGGACCATCAACTTATTCTCCACGGTCCTGCGTTGATGACATATTTCCTATTACGTTCTTGTCGGGGACACATCAGGCTCTGTTTTGCTGTTGACCAAACAACGAGGTGGAGCCATTGTATTTAACACAGGTCCATCACTGTGGGACTTTAAGGTTTTAAAAGGGATGGACAGGTTATAAAGGCAAAGTCCATCCTCAGCGTATTTTATGATTTCCTTGTGACTTTATCAGAAAATATGAAATACAAACTATTTATAAATGTTTTCATTTCCTTGATTGTTTTTTTTTATGTCTATGGATTTACATAGATATTATATATCTATGTAAATCCTCTTATGCTATACTTATGTTGTGCGGGCTAGCCTTACCCCCTGTGTTTTCATACACTCCTACACCTATACTTCACTGCTCTGAGCCAAGGATGCAAAACTTTAGTTGTGCAGATCGACTGAAAAAAAAAAACTATGCACATTGTTCTAAACATCAAAGTAGTCACATCTGCTACTACATTGACCTTAGAAGCCTTAAGCAAAGTTGGTATTGATTTGTGCACACCGATGTCCCATCATTGTCTCCTATGTTGTGCTCAGAGCCCTGGGGGTTCCCATCACAGACTATTCATTTGAAGACTGCCAGCTGGCCATGGCAGAAGGCCAGCTGAGACTGCCAGTCGACACCTGTCTGCTGGAGTTTGCCAAGCTCGTCAGGAGACTGGGGTGAGTCACTCGAACTTTCCAATGCAATGCACCCATCAGAAAGGACTAAATAAAGGGCCACAAGGGTTAGACAGGGCAGAGTACTCACCCAGCACAGCAAGGGACTAAGCAGGGATTCAGTCTCTGGCAGTGCTGTCTGGAGGATGTGTGCGACTGGTCGTGCACAGGAACCAGAAGGCAGGGTTACTGCTCTTGTGGTGGGTCAGGTGCCTGCTTAGGATAGACTCTGGGGGGTAGTGTGATCTTGACACACGATACGATTTCCCAGGGAAACGGTTTGCCTTTGCCTCACCAGGAAGCAACTGGCAAGACAAGTGTCTGTCAGAGGAGGTATATGGTTGTTTTCTCTTCAGTCCAGGAGTGGGATTGGCACCAACAAGGACCACTGACAGGGAAAAGAGAAACTATGAATGCTGATAGGAAACTGTGAATAAATATTCTAAATAAAATACAGCCAATTTAATCCAGTCTTAAAGTTTTTCAAAATCATCATACAGTTAAAATACCAGCTTTATATTCTCAAATGTAATCAGGAACTCACAACTTCTGTTGCGTTTTGTTCACAAAATGTAAAATAACATGAAGTTTGTCTCTCTCCCGTCTCAGGCTGAAACCACGAAACACTGAGAAGGTTTTGCAGGAGTATGGGAACAGGGCCAGGAAGCTGGAGGGACAGAAGCTGAACTTGGAGGACTTTGCTCATTTCCTCGATGTGCCAGTTTCAGACATGCTGCGAGACATGTTTGCTCTTTTTGATGAGGTAAAAACTGCAGAGACTTCTCACGTGCAACCATGATAGCACCACAGTGCTAATACATGGTTTGTGTATGTGTTTAATAAAACCCTGCCTCTAATAGACACAGGATTTTGTTCCTAATTTCTTCTGTTTGATCCATTACATTTGTCATCAGTTGGTAGTGAAGCAGATCAGTTACTGAAGCACGCTGTTTTCACAAAGTCAACACTTCTGTAACCATTTCAAATTAAAATTCCTCTGTTTTAGTGGGAAAAAAACTAAATTCCTAACAGGCTTTTGTTATGAAATCAGTGGTTAATTAACTACTGATTTTTTTTTTTGAGAAAATATGGCCTTTAAAATACACACCTAGAGATGTAATATATATGGTGTAGGCTATATTTGCTGTAGTTTATGGCATTTTGAAAGCAATCAGTTGAGAAAGAGCTTCTATAAAACTGTATCGCATATCCTTTTTTTTCTATTTTTTTTTGCCACAGCAATGCGTTTCAGTTTAAAGATATATTTTCAGGATAGTACCCAAACAAGCACTAAATGTTTTATTGCAGTAATATGTTGTTTGACCATAGGTACTTCTGTGAAATGTAGTATTCTTGCTCTACATGCTCAGCATTCACCTTTTTGTTGTTTTCTTGTGTGTCTCTTGTTTTTTTTTCTCCAGCATGAAGATAACAGCATGGATATTAGAGAATATGTGATAGCCTTATCTGTGGTATGCAGACCTGCCAAAACTCTGGAAACAATGAAATTGGCCTTCAAGGTATGTTCTGGTTTCAGGCCTCTATGCTTATCTAACCACCAGGCAGAAGAGCGTTTAATGTGCTCGCTTAGGATCGGCATGACACATTGCCACAATCAAATGTCACATACTGTACTTAGTCTGACATGTTTCCACTGTTTCCACTATGCTTCATCCATACTCAGATCTGCCTTTCAGAACAAAGATGATATAACTGATCAGATGTAGTTGTGTGAAAAATGCTCTCAAGTCATTACGATGTCTTCAAGTGACTTGCTGCACCAGGCTCTGGAGCACTGTGTCACAGAGAGATCACATCCCCACATTTAATCCCCTCCAGATGTTTGAGGCAGAAGAGGACGGAGCCATCACAGAGCGGGAGCTGACAGTTATACTAAAGACGGCTTTAGGGGTGACGCACCTCAGCGTGTCGCGTCTTTTTATCGCCATCGATGCTGAAGACACGGGGAAGATGAGATTTGGTAAGAGACCCACAGAAATCAGAACTGAGTTTCTGTTTTGAACTCTGGTTTGCTGCCTGTGTTTAATGTCACCTGTGTTCTCTGGCGCCCTCTTGTGGTCTTTTAACAGACAAGTTCAGAAGCTTCGTGGAGCAGCACCCGGACTTTGCAGAGGACTACCTATACACAGAAAACGCAGGCCTCCACAGCGGGACCTGCCACCATCACCAAACGCAG